>JAKNSH010539594.1:0-44810 GCA_027790015.1 Cymbopogon flexuosus
CACACTGAATATATAATATGATATGCTTTAATACAAATTTTTTGCTATAAAGATTTTGTCTTTTTCTTTTTTTATTTATACATACTACTTGAATCTTTATTGCAAAAATTTGTATTAAAGCATACTATATTATATAATCACTATGTATACCTACTCATGTGTAGTCCAAAAAAATTAGATTTTACATTTTATGATTTTTGTACGATTTACTATGATTTTTTAAAGATTCAGCCGAAATAAATAAGAAAAGGAAAAAAAAAAACAAAACCACTATTACTGTAGCAAAACCTCCGTCACTGTAGCAAAACCGCCGAGGGACCAAATCTGCACGGATCCAAAAGTTGAGGGATGTAGTTTGTCTGGTTTTGGAGTTGAAGACCAAAATTAAACTTTTGTGGAAATTGAGGAACCCAGAGTAGACTTTTTCCTTTTCAAAGCTTCCTTTTCGCTGTGTGCTACAAGAACCTCAGATTCCCTCAAAAAGAAAAAGGAAGTTGTAATCTTTCGCTGTGTGCTACATATGTTTTAAAAGGAAGTTTTCAAAGCTTCCTTTTCGCTGTGTGCTACATATCTTTTAGAACTTGCTACAAATTTGTCATTTACCTCTGTTTTTTCTTCTCACACAAAACGGGATACGCAAGATGAAGAAGCGTGTACATTTCGAGCAACTTTTTAGCACCTTGACGACTGATTGATTCGCACGCTTGAGTCCACTGATCAGATTCCAGAACATGCATGTACAACTGTACATCTCTGATTGCGACCACTTGCTTGATCTTGCCCTATGCGCTTTGTTTCTTTGGCGCAAGGGGAGGAGAGGAGAACCTTTTCTTCTTCCCGTCCAATGGGAGGTGAGATGCCTAGACACAATTAGACTTGACTAATCCAGTACATGATGGCAGCAAGACGACAACAGAGTTCTGAACTAATACAGGGAGTGTTAGGTATCGTTCGTCTTCAGTTTTGGATGTCTTGCGTTGACAGCAAGAAAACGCCATCTCCTAGCTTATTAATCCACAGATCAGTTGGTTAAAGTTGTAGTGGTAGTTGGAGAGGCTTCTCCGTGTCAGACTTCTTAGTTAGATAGGAGCGACACATGCTTATTAGCTTTCAGGAATATTCTTCCCGGCCAATAGTATGCATGCAGCATGCCCTCGTGCGTATATGAAGATTCATGCATACTTAGCCATAGCCTCGTCGTTTCGTTTATATAGCTTAATTAACGAAGGGCGGCGTGTAGTACACGTACTAATCGTATTTCTGGGGTGCCCAGTTAGGCTGACGCCATGGCTGAAGAGATGGTGAGATCAAGGCGAACAAGAACTCTTGTTTCCCTTCTGCTCTGTTAATTATCATCATGTTTCTGAATTCAGAACTGGTTTCTTGTGGAACAGATGGCCTGATCAAAAGATCATCGCCATATTTTAGTTTTCTTGCACATGTAGTTCCACCGGAGCTTCTTTCTCTTGAATCTATGGCAAAAACCTGGCGTTTTTGCTAGGGCATGTAGTCAAACCAACCTCCAATACAAGCTCAATACACTTTCGTCACCACTTTACAGGGCTGATGAGGACGTCAGACGGGAAAAATTGTGTAGCTGCCGAGCTCAACTTGTTCATAGATTAATTATCCAGCACAAGGATGAAGAATACAAGCTACCTGCACTGTCATTTTGCCGTACCCCTGATGGCCTGATCGACCTTGTTTTGTTCGTTTCCCCTGATCGACAACGCGTCCATGTCAGGATCATTCCTCCTTTTCCTCCTCCGGGTTCTCACCCATTCTCTCGCTTTTGTCACCAGCTAGCACACATCCAGCAGCTACCCTGGCTACCTAGCTAGTAGCTGCAGGCCACAAATTGCAATTGCTTGCCGACGCTGCTACTCGAAGTAACAGTTCAATAATGGTCAGCATGCATATGGCAAATTTGAAGTGCCTGACGAACGAGTGCTGCAGCCTGCAGGGCATGTGTGGATCTGCATTTGACGTGTTTAATAGGATGACTGGTGTGGTTTCCACGGAGTTTCTATCGCCACATGTTTATCCTCGTCTTGAGCTTAATTGGCGGCGCTGCCAGAAGTCACTGAAGATGATGTGATCGATCCCTGTTTTAAATTCTCCATTCGCCTTCCATTTGAGCACGCACGCATTTCTGTCATCATTGATCAGTGCCTTGTGTTGGAGTGCATTTGCCTGTAAACCGGACGACTACGACTTGCACCAATGATTTTTCACTGTATGTTAGTCGGCTTTTGATGCGCTATGGTTCTTTGTTAACCAGGCAAGGGATGGCATATAATATTAATATTCTTCAGCAAAGTAAAGCAGGTGAGATCGAGTTGGACACCACCTTGAACCTTTCTTTCTTTTCTTTTTCTTTTTTTTTTACAACAACCTTGAACCTTAATTGGATGGACTGAAATGGTTGACTGTATATAGATGGGAAATGATTTGCCACTGGCGCTAGACTGGAAAGAATTGACTTCTAGCTAAATCATGGGAGGAGGACGTCGTATATGTATGTTGTTCAGTTGTTGCCTGCTTGCTAGCTGCATTTGGACGGACGACCTTGCTGCGGTTTGGCAGCCGCTGTCAGGGAAGACCACGAGCCCATAACAATGGGAATGTACTGTACAGTCAAGTTTGGAGAGCTCCATTCGATTGGACTAGGAAACTGTACGTTTTGGTACTGTAGTCGGTTCAAGCCGAGGACTTGTTTAGTTACTTAAATTCACCCTTCAAATTTACTATGCAAAAAGAAGATTCTCCATCACATCAAAATGTCGGCAAATACATGGAGTACTAAATGTAAATGAAATCAAAAAATAATTATACAGTTTTGTTGTACTTTACGAGACGAACATTTTAAGCCTAATTAGTCAAAGTTTGGATAATTTTTACCAAATACAAACGAAATACTACCAGAATTCTGAAACAGTGTTTCTGGCCCCAAATCTACAATCTAAACGAGGCCTAGCTCATTTTGGTGACTGCTGCAGCCTGCAGGTGCGTGCTGGGTATACCTGGAATCCAACTACTGTTTCCTCTGAAATCCTAGCAAAGTTCTTGTGGAACTCCTTCGCTGCAAGCATGCTCTTGGTAAATAAACGGCGTAAATACCAGAATAGAGTGTACTCGTCGTTTCAGAAAACTTTAAGAATAATCGCGCACAAGCTCTAGCACTAATTTGACAACAACAAAACATCCCAAACATCACACATGCATTGGATTGAAACTACCATTCTAGTTAATCTCCAACATCACACACTACAGTGCGTCCTAACCAACTAATTTTACGTACATGATGATACGCACTTACTATACTGACTATACATACAATTCCTCCTACGAAAGGATTCTGAATTTCTGATCCTGCTCGATCGCATTTCCTCTTGCGAGCGAATTAGCGAATCAACCTTCTTCGCACACGTGCCATGCTGTCACCACGTCCCCGAGCTCCAGCCGGAGCTCCTCCCACCCGAACGCCTCGGCCTCGTCGCCGTCGCCGCCCTCCAGCCTCAGCTCCACTAGCATCAGCTCGTGCGACACCTCCGACATCTCCATCGACATGGCCACGAGACCGGACAGGCCTCCCAGCGGCAGGCGCTCCACTCCCTTCTTCCCCACCATGAAGTATCCGAGCTTCGGGCCAGCCTGCCCGAGCCGCTCCACCGTCTGCTCCGGCGACGCCGTGGTCATGAACCGCTTCTCGCGGCTGCGCTTGCTCTCGCCGAACAGCCCCGACAAGTCGAGCCCTGGGGACATGGAGATGATGTCGAAGGCGTTGAGCGCCGGCGGGGCCTGGAACGCCAGCTCGCGCTCCGCCTGGCCGCCCAGCAGGCCCCCGAGCTGGGAGTCCACGCTGAGCGAGCGCTTGAACCAGGGGTGGCTGGCGAGCTCCGCGACGGCGAGGCGCGTCTCCGGGTTCGGGTCCAGCAGGCGCGCCACGAGGCGGCGCGCCGGCTGCGACACCCACCGCGGCACCGTGTACTCCCGGCGGTGCGCCTTGCGGCACATGTCGGCGATGTTGGCGTCGTCGAAGGGGAGGTGGCCCGCGAGGAGGACGAAGAGGATGACGCCGCAGGACCACGCGTCGGCCTTGGCGCCGTCGTAGGCCTTCCGGCGGAGCACCTCGGGCGCAGCGAACGCCGGGGTGCCGCACGCCGTGTGCAGCCGGCCGTCGTCGCGGAGCGAGTCCGGGAGCGCGGCGAGCCCGAAGTCGGACACCTTGAGGTTGCCGTCGGCGTCCAGGAGCACGTTCTGCGGCTTCACGTCGCGGTGGAACACCCCGCGCGCGTGGCTGTAGATGAGCGCCGACGCCAGCTGCAGGAACACGCGCCGCGCCGCGTGCTCGGGGAGCCTCCGCGACGGCAGGGAGGCGAGGCGGGACAGGAGGTCCCCGCCGGGGGCCAGCTCCATGACGAGGTACACCTTGGACCGCGTGGCGAGAACCTCGTGGAGGCGGAGCACGTTGGGGTGGCTCAGGCGCCGCATGGCGGAGACCTCGCGCAGGAGCCGCGCCGCCATGCCCATGGCGGCCAGCTCCGGCTTGTCGAGCACCTTCACGGCCACGGGGTCGCCACCGGCGAGGCAGCGCGCGTGGTATACCTTGGCGAAGTTGCCTCGGCCGAGGAGGCGGCCGAGCTCGTACTTGCCGAGGAGCGGCGAGCCGGCCTTGGTGGACGACTTGCTCTTGGTGCCGGCCATGGCGCGCGGCACCAAGGCGACGGGCAGGGCAAAGCCGCCTCCTTCGGCTTTGGTGGTTCGTAGGGGCTGGCTGGTGGTGCCAAGGTATATAAAAGGGAGGGAGTGGTTGAGTTTTGTACGTTGTTTGTGTGTGTTCCTGTCATTGGCTTTTTGTATTTATAGCTTCAAGTTATGATGACACTGCATTTTAGATCCATGATGATGGTGCAACTACTACTGGTACATTTTTTTCAAGATTATTATTATTTGAAAGGTCTAAATTTATGGAGTTTTTGGAGAAATGAAAAGCCCGAGAAATGCCTCCTTTGCAATAGAGCTATTTTTGGGGTATCGACAGATGTAGAAGATTAGAGTTTGCCTGTAAATTTAAGGAAAAAAAAACATTGGTAATAAGTATTCTCTTTATGGATGGTTTAAAAATATTTATATACGTAATATTAAAAATAGAAATGTCAAGAAAAATGTCTTTTATGTTCCTCTTTTTTTTCACTTTTTAAATAAAGTGCCCTCATGTCTATGCCGAATTTGACATGGACTCACAACCAATACTCATATGAGTTAGAACCGCACTCCTTTATTATCAAGCAACACCACATATTCTGGTTCCAATACTTACTCGACCGTAATATGAATATTTAAGCCATCAGTTGTCTAGGTGACGACACGACAAGGTGCATGTTCCATTACAACGTATAGGCATATTTGGTGCTAGGTGTACTTGTATTGTTCGGTCTTGATTAATATATGTACTATTGTCAAAAAAAAAAATAGCCTACATTACTTTAGACCAAGAAGAGAAACTATGAAAAGATTTGGCCCTTAGCTAACGAACTTTGTAGCCATGCTATGCTATGCACAACTGGAGGGAGCCGTGTCACGTACGTGCAAATCCTTGAATATCTATGCATTTTTGCTAGCTAGGTGGAATTGTGTAAGATATCTTCAAGCGATCGAAGCAGACAATTGATTATACATGAAACTCAAAAAAGGACAAGAAACTCGGTTGCCACGGTGGAACCCGAGATTTTTTTTTCAGTTCTTCTCCAGCGGACCACAGCGCAGCGGGCCGTACTGATCTATTTGGGCGATGGCAAATTTCTGATCTCAAAAACACCATAACACTTTCGTTTGTATTTGATAAATATTGTTCAATTATTATCTAACTAGGCTTAAAAGATTCGTCTTCTGATTTACAACTAATCGGTATAATTAGTTATTTATTTTACTAATATTTAATGTTCTATGCATACGATACAACATTTGATGTGACGAGGAGAGTCAAATTTTTAGATTTTTTCGAGGCATCTAAAAAAGCGTTCCTGACCAGCTACAGTGCCTACTACTAGGACGTGTCAAGTGCCTGTCGATGCTTGGAATCTGGGGGAGAAAGAAGAGAAAGAAAGGCCCTTTGATGCCTGGGACGGGCCAGCACGGCAGGACGACAGATCGATCCAGTGGTCAGCTGGTGCGAATCGAGACGTGACGAGCGACCGAGACGGGCCTTGTTTAGGAGTTAGAATTCAAAATATTAGAATTCTATTTTTTTTAGTATTTTCGTTTATATTTGACAAATATTGTTCAATCATAGACTAACTAGATTTAAAAGATTCATCTCGTAATTTAGAATTAAACTGTGCAATTAGTTAATTTTTATATCAATATTTACTGTTTTATGCATGTGTCTCTAGATTAATATGATGATGATGTGACGAAGAGAGAGTGAAATTTTTTACGATCTAAACAAGGCCGAGACCGAGACGCGGACGCGGGAGCGGGACTCCAGGTCCAGGCAATGCAAGCTGGCGGGCGGGCGGACGCGGAAAGGAGCCGCTGCCGCTGGGGTCTCCGTCACCGATCGCGCAAAATATCCGCGGAACGGGAACCAGCGGCCGGCGACGTCGAGCGGTCGAGGTCCCCCAGCTTTTTCCGGGGGAAAATCTAGCGCGGCGCGTGTGGCGGCGGGGTGGCCTCCCGTCGTGCTCCAGGGTTGTGGCGTACATCAGATGTCAACAGCAGCGGTGTTGGTGTTGCCGTCGCCGGCGGCAACAGGAACATTCACGATAGGGCCAGGAGTGGCCTAGGTAAGTAAAAACCGGTCGCCTCCGGCGCCAAACACTACTGTAAAATGTGGTACACGCACTCACGCGCACTTGTATCTGGTAAGCTGGCAGATTAGTATACTACGTAGAGTACATCGTCACTGTATTATCATCATTCAGTAGTCACTATATGAACTCACCGGTGATATCCATACTCCTCTGTGCGCGAGCGCCAAGGGAACGACTGTGCTGTGTATTAGTTCCACCATATATTTTTTTGACGAAACTAGTTCCACCCTATGCTTTTAATAATTAAATATATTTGGCAATATAATGAGAAACAAAGACGACACGATGACGAACTGCCTGGTACTATATAGAAGACTAATGACTTTCGGTCATCACTTGGCAACGGTCATTCTTAGCCTGCTGCTCGCATGCACATAGTACAGGCAAGCAGGCCTGCAGGTAAGTACCATATACAGACTACTGCTTCATTCGCTAGGTACTCCCTCCGTTCCAGAAAGAACATGGTTATGGGATACGTGCCAGTGAAACTTTTTCAAATTTTGATTAGATTTGTAGCAAATATATGCAATATTTATATCTCTAAATAAATTTGTTAAAAAACTAGACTTTAAGATCTTTCCAATGATACTAATTACTTAGCATAAATATTTATATATTTTAATATATAATTGTCGGTATTTTGAAAACGTAGATTTCTTAAGAAGCGAGAATAATATTTATTTTAGGATGGAGGGAGTACAATCGAACGTCATTGTCCAGTTGCTGTTCATACAAAGACGTTTGCGGCGGCCTTGAAACTTTTTGGCCTCGATCGCTGACGACCTCCGGTCGCTGTTGGATTGGAACCGGCACGGTGGAAATCAAGGCATACTGTGTATTCAGTTCACTAGCTAGCTCATTTTGACTCACGCATTATTAGGGCGACGATAAGGTCAGTCTCAATGGGAGTTTTATGTTACAGTTACCAATACATTAATATTTTAAAAATAATATACATAAGTTTTAAGGGGATGAAACCCTCTCTATTCTCATAAAACTTTCATCATCTTTCTTCATCAATATGGTGCCGCGTCAGCATATTTAATGCCCATAAAACTCTGATGAAACTCTACTGAGACTGGCCTAAGAGCAAGTATTATAGTGAACTATAAGAAGCCTAAATGCTGATACGAAGGAGAGAAGAGAAGAGGTTGTAAGCTTACAGCCTGTTTGGACACAAAACCAAGATAATATGTGAGAGAGACAAGCACTGGCGGAGCCAAGGGGGGCTGGCAGCGGCCATGCCCCCCCCCCCTAACATTTGAAGAATTTTTTTATATAATATATGATTTAATAATCTATATTAGAAAGATAAAATAAATGCTCTTAACTTATATTTTTTTTATGATTTCTGGACAACAAGAACAACATCACACAAATTTGCATTTTATCTTTGGCTTTGTCAATAATTCATAGCTCCGCTCACTAACACATTTGTCTATTATGAGAAAAGAACAAACGTGCACGGTTAAATCATCAAATATAAAAAAGAATTAGGAAAAAAGGGGCCGGTGTAAAAAATTCAAACAAATAACCGGTACGCTTGAAATGTGTCAGTTCTTATAAGGTTGAAACTTTTTTGACCGGCCCCTCTCATGTATATTTTCTGGCTCCACCGCTGGAGACAAGTGTGCCATATATTAATGATAGATGGCCAACTATTGTATGAGTTAGATACGAGATAGGCTGTAACGATCTATGTAGCCAACAACAACAGACTGTATTTGCTCTAAATAGTTAGCGTGCGTGGGTATACGTTACGCGCATTGCGGCTAGCTAGCTGAAGCCAACGAGCCGGAGCTCCGCGCACGCCGCGCCACAGCTAGCACACGGGAGCCATCGATGCGTGTGTGCATGTGCCAGCGGACGACCTGGAGGGGAGGAAAACGAGGATTCGATCGTGCCGTGCGTGTCGCGCCGCGGCCACACCGAGCATAGGTTGGTCGATGCGCGTAAGCGTACTACGTGATGACTGATGACCAGCCAGCCCTGCTTTCCCGCTTCCGCCGTCGTGAGTCCATCTAGGAGTACGTATCATTTTCTGTCGTGCCAACCAACGGCGCCAAGTCCCAGGAGGTTTCCTTTTTCCTCCATCGGTTGTTTGCCTGGCATTGGGCAAGCGCGGCAGGGGAGCTGGATGCCGACATCATGCCGTGTCTGTTCGTTTCGTTCCCTAGCTAGTACTAGCTCCTTCCTGCGCCCCGCACGTACTCCCTCCGTCATAAAACATATGTCATTATTCTTGTTTTTCGAAAAATCAAGCTTTTATAATTTTAATCAATTATATATTAAAAAATATTAATATTTATAATACATAATTAATATCACTAGATAAATCTTTGACTATATTTTTATAATAAACTTGTTTTGAGATATAAATATTGTACGAATTCTCTACAAACATAATCAAAATTGAGAAATTTTGACCGGCACGCTTCCAATAACAGGAGGGAGTACAGGCGCACCAGCGCGAGGCCTGCTGTGCACCAGCTACGCGCCGACGACGGTACGGCACGTAGCTAGCTAGCCTCGTCGACTTGATTGTAGTGTGGCAAGCAGTGGGAACGAACTGCCGCCTTCCTTCTGTTCTGTCCATCATACAAACATTGCCGCGAGCATATGCAGATTCCGTGCTTATCTTTAGGATTCTATACGCTTTAATTACGAGTATATTATGAATCATCGTATCCTCACTTCTCTGCGGGTGTACTTATATATGCACATGCACGTTCCAAACCACCTACAAATCAATTTTGTATCCCCGCACCACTGTGTGCAACCTGAACTTCTCAGAAATTTCTGCATATATGTTTTCTAAAAAAACAGAGAGAGAGAGGGCATACACAGAGAGTAGGCTAATAATGTATACGTAGAAAAAGTTCAAGAAGCTTTTCGTGGAAATGAAACACACATTTTTCCAAAGGGTTTATTACTCTAAAGAAACCTGATATGCATGTTTTCCTTCTTTCGGATACCCAACACTCTGTAAAAGAGGTCAAATAGCATCCGATACAGTTGTACCGCCTTCCCCAACACTCTGTAAAAGAGGTCAAATAGCATCTGATACAGTTGTACTGCCTTCCCAACACTCTGTAAAAGACATCTCATACAGTTGTACCGCCTTCCGATATGGTCTTCAAAGCCTAACTTTGGCTTTTTATTTCTAAAAAATATTTATTAGAAAGTAATATATGTATACTTTTATTAACATATTTTCAAAACAAATTTATTCATATAGTTTTCACATTTCCAAACTCAATGACTTAAAAACTATTCATCTTTATATTTCCAATGTTTGACCCAAATCATTTCTAAAACGATTTGCTTTACATATATGGAGTAGCTACGCCTATACAGTCCTTTGGTTAAAAAAAAACTATACAATCCTTTAAGTTGTGGAAATTTGTTTCAAAAACTCAGACTGAGGTAGGAAGAATCCGAAAAAAATAATTAAAAAAACACCCAGTTAATTAATTAATTTGTTGAAGACGTTCAGCATGTTTCAGTATGTATAATAAATGTGTACGAAGAAACTTTTAAAATAAACATTGTGTATAAATAGAAAATGTCTGAGAGATCTTGTGTTGAAGATATTCTTCTAACCGACAGCTCCTCTAGAAAGAGATTTTGTATGGGTCCATGGACGAAGCCAGCGGTAGGGCGGGTGGGGCTCGAGCCCCACCTACCGCTGCTATGTCCATGGAGCCCCGCCTTAGCCCCTCCAAGAAATTTCAGCCATGGAAGCTTTGTTTGGAGAAGCTGAAGCTCTGTAGGAGGGGCTAAAACTCGGTAGAGGCTGAAGAAGATGCAGAGTGCATCCAACAATATCCTCCCCGTCGGCCAGACACAAGCATCCCCCGAACCGGACTACTGTCTCTAAGTTCATGTGCCGGCCATGGCGCTATCTGTATGTTTCGACGGAGGTAGGAGACGATCTGACCAGGGTGAAACGTTATCTTTATTTGGGCCAAGCCTGTTGGGCCTTATATATGAGTCCGGTAGCCCACTCTGTAGTATGTACAGAATACAAAGAAGGCAAAATTGGCAAGAAGTAGCTAGTTGATTACGGCTCCGCCGGCCGTTTTGTGAATTTGATCCATCCAAATGTGATTTTAGTTTTTCTGTAGTCCGGAGTGAAGTGATGATTAATAAATTCAATCAATAATTGATAGTTGTTGGCTCGAAGAGATAGTGCTCTGCCATTGCAATAATAGATAACTATTGTTTGAGATTTAGACTATGAGTAATAGCATTTGAAGGTCATATATATTTGGCTAATCAATTATGTAGATCGCTTTTATTTATTTTATATGACATATTTTTGAATTTTCGTCGTTCATTGATATGATGTTTTTAATATAAGACTACTTAAAATTATTATATAAGACTACTTGGGGTTACAATGAAACTATGTCGCTATAGTGCTTTTGTTCAGCCCCGCCTAAAGTTTTTCCTGGCTTCGTCCCTGTATGGGTCGGAATAAAACTCTCATGGAGATGCAAGTATGCCCTTCCAAAACATGCGCTCAAAGCCTAAGCTTTTCATCTGTGTCGATCGTCCTGGGGATACAACGACCTTTTCTTTTAGTTTTTCAAAACAAAGAAGGTTCTTTTTATGCAACTTTATGTACGTCTTAGCAAACAACAGCAGGGCAACGCTAGTAACTGTTGCACTACCGGAAAAAAGGCGAACTGAACCATGAACATGACATGCAAAGTATCACACGGAAGATAAAAAAAATAAAAACACAGCTAAAAGATCTCGCACTAGCTGAGACTGAGACTAATTAAACAATCGAATAGCATTCACCTGATCTCCCATCTAACCCCACTACGCATGTATTGCAAACAAATGAACCCATGCTATTCACAGGACTATTTTTTATTACAAAAAAACTTTAATTTAGCCAATGAATTCCATCACGAGCATTGTCAGCAATCATTGAGAACTATACGAAGTCTACTTTGCCCTGACGCCTTGCACGGTCCCTTTTTTTTTTTTTTTTTTTTTTTGCGGAGAATTGCACGGTCCATTGACATATATATACATTTGATTGCTCTTGGATATATGCCCTTCTCCTATGCACATATATGGAGGATACACCACATTAAAACAGATGGGAGACGATAGATATTCCTGGCGAAGAATCTTGCCATATAGGTTTAATTTCAAGAGTGCTGATATTCTCTAGCTCGAGCGCTACGAATGCTGCGTTGGCCAGTGTGCATGTTTATCTTCTCTGCTTTGAGAGACTTCATAGTGAAGTAAAATTATGCCTGCACCGATCATCTCTTATATGTTACATCATCCTTTTGGCCCATCGCAATCTGCTTTTGAACAACTAGATGGACGGCTCCAAACAACTCCAGCTAGCATTTCACAAGCGTACGTATAGTATAGGTTTTTGTGCAACTAAAGTTATCTCGGTCATATTCTTTTCATAATTATCAGGGGATACTAATTAAAACATTTTTTAAAGAGTGAAACAATATTATTCCTTTGGATCAAAAGTAATAAATCAACTAAAAAAGTAAGTCTGGTTTCGATAGAATTTCAGTGGACGGGACGGGAGGATGTTAGTCATCAAAATAGTGGCAGGGAGTTTCGACCAACAAGGATCGAATAAGAGCTTTAGCATACCATGCTACTCCCTCCATTCTAAATTGTAAGTAATTTCAAAAAATTTAGAGAGTAAAAAAATTTCAAGTTTAACCAAGATTATTGAGAAAATTATAAAGATTTATAACATTAAAGTTTGCGATAGTTGACTTTTGAGAATTGCATATTCATTATGATGGTGGGTTATTTCGTTTTAATTAAGAAAATTGGGTTATGGGATCAAATTCTCAATGGACAAGTTTGAAAGTGAAAGACACATATGTTTCACAACATTTCTAGTATATTTTCCCTCAAAGAAATAATATAATACTGACCACTAGTATAATCTACTCCAAATCATGCATGCCATCGTTTTCATTTATTATTCTAGGATACTGGTCTCTTTATCAAGGGGATTCTGTGTTTTGCATCATGCATTTAAATATACTACAAATTAATAAAGGAAAAACAAGAACTGAAAGAAATCAATAAAGGCATCTCATCAGTGCATCATGGAGCCATTTATTATATTTCCTTCTACAGCACAGTCAGTGAGGTTCTATACATAACCATCAGTACTGATATTAACATTTGACTTAGAAATCATAATGAACAAAGGTCATAGTTATACATATAAAGCATGTGTATGTATCTTCAGCCATTATTGATATTATCTAACATTTTTCAGCATCAAGGGTCCGGTGGCTGCCAGTAAAGTATTACGTTGAACTGGAAGCTACATACTGAGATTCTCTTTAATGAAAATTAAGATCACTGAGCATCTTCTTATGAGTATTTTAGAAGCATGATTGCTCCGCCTCCCACGATTCTTCCTCCTATTGCCCCACACGGCCACATGTGAAGTCAAGATGAGAATTGGCAGGAATATGTATGGTGGAGAAGACGTCTACTCGAGTTTGTTTCTCTAACTCACCACATGTGTTTACTTCTATATGTTTAATTATATTTCCAGTGTGCAACTTCTCTATTATAAATTCTTCGATCTCAAATCTTCCTGCAAACCCTCTGAGATGTTCATCAAATTTATAAAAAAAATGGTGAGACTTAACTAGGGCATCCCCAACAAATGCATGTGAGCTGCTCCTTCCGTCCCAAAATAAACGTCATTTTGGGTTTCTCGCAGGTGTAACTCGATTTTTAGAAAATACGTGCAACATCTGTATCTCCAAATAAATTTATTAAAAATCTAGATCCAAATATCTATGATAGAGTATCTGTATTGTGAGTGCCCTAATGCATTTAAGATTGCATTATTACATGTTTTTTAAGTGAAGGGGCAGAGCACAGCTGTTCCTGTTCCTGTAGACTGAACGCAATGCTTCGTTTGTGCTGATAATAATATTTGGAGAATATTTCGAGAGTGAGATCTTTTCAGCGTCAGGCGTGTATTTTCTTTCTTTCTTTTTTCTGAAGAACTAACTGGCACGAGCCGCCGAGCCGGTATCCATTTCTAATTTCCTCGATGATGATCTGCTGCATGTGACATCAACAAATGAAATGATAGCTTAATTATTTATCCGTTCTGAAACCAGAGGAAGATATGATTGCCATGCTTAGCTTTGCAAACCCAAATGTTCAAATGACTGATGAAATTCGTAAGAGTTGTTTCTAAGCAGTGCTAGGATTGAAATTCCTCCCGGCTAGCTCTATTGCAAATTAAAGAGTGTTCTCCGCGCCCTTGTTGACACTGACTCTTGCCGGCTAGCTCTATTGCAGGCCTCATGTTTATTCCTGTCTAAACACTACTTCCAGAAACAAGGTATAAAAATCTGAGTGCGTAAGTTCAGGTACGTAAGTAATCGTAATCATATACCTAGGGGTCCCAAGTCCCAAACTCCCAACACAACACAATCATCTATCATGTAGCTATCGACAACTAGAGCTAGCACAGCTAATATAAGTACCTGAATTATTCTATCACATATTCTTCCGGTATATACTCTTTTGTAAAACCAATGATCAAACCAACGGATGCGAATGGAGCATGGCCCAGGCTGGGTAGAGATAATAATGATTGTTTAGTACCCTGACTGTGACAATCCATTATAAGAATTTCCAGATTCAGTATAAACTACTCTTCGTTGGCCATCCATCTCACCAGATAGTGATCGCCAATGAAGGGAAAATCCAGCTTTAGATCCGCCGTTCTCTATCATGATGTTTGTTTAACAGCGATGCCGACGTAGGGGCGATGGTGGTGTTACCTGATGTCATACTGGTATTGTAATTGAACCAAATTGACCCGGTGTCAGCTATATTTAAAGATTAACTAGCTTAGCTCATCATGGTTGTCCAACTCCAAGCGTTGAAGGGTGTTGCGTTCCAGTAGAATTGCAATTGCTGCTATGTTTTAGGTAGGTTTGCAAATGGACAAGCAGCTAGACATTTGTCCCTTTTGCAGAGCTGCTTTTGTTTGTTCCTGATATATACAATCTATCGGTTCATCAGGGTGGCTAACCTGTCAGCTTGCTCACCTTATTTCTTGCTCACCTTATTTTTCAGTACAGACGACGGTTGAGGTGAAGCATTTACAGCTAAATATCTGACGGTACGAAAGCGCAGACTTTGTTTGGCGTCAAAATTTGTTGGACATGGGGACACAGACAATGATGTACAGTACAGTACGTACATTATATATGACAGCAAATTTGTACTTAGCTCTACAATTTCAGAAAAGATGTGTATACCTGTACTTAGCTCTACATTGTATATAGCGAAATGAAGGTGATACAGCATGCAGCAACACATCCATCTGCTCAGAATCTTTGAAATAGGACATGAGAACTGTAACACTTTCCTTGAAGAAGACGTAGCACCAATCTGGTCCGGACTGTCCCAACCATGCCTGTAGCACCAAGCAAATGGACAGTCACTTCCACTGCAACTCTGCAGCTCACCTTTGGAGAAGAACGACAGGGCCAGCTAAAGATCTAGTATCTTCGAAAACATATCTCGACGCCGTCACTGTCCGGCCCCGGCAGCAAGAATCATGCCGTTTCTGTGGTGCACATCGTCTCAGGAGCTGTGCTAATATCTGAATGTAGTAGTAGGATTTGTAGCTAGCACGACCTAACCAATGGAGCCCGTTGCCATTTGTTTGCTAATGGATGGATTTGATGAAGCTTCTGCTGCCTTTAAGGACAAGCTTAGGATCTGCTGCTCTAGGTAGGAAGGTGAGCCCTCTAGTGCCAACGTGGCACGATCCAATTCTTTGTTTCTTGCAAAATCCTACGTTGTTTTGTTTGCTGCTAGTACTTGAAACCTGGGCCTGCATCTGCATCAGCGGGCCCTGAATTTCAGTTAAACGAAGACAAGGATCAAGTGGAGACAGCACCTCATCACCTAAATACTGTCCTAATGACACACATTTCATACAACTACTCTATTTGTTACAAGTGGCTCAGTTATGTGTCTTTTGAGTTGTACTCTCTACAAATACAAGTAAGCTTGTACAATCTATGCCTTGGCGCCCGTCAATTTTCCAGTGGTTGCCAACGATGTACGTATCATGGATTACTACACTACACTGCTGCTGGCTACGCTAGCTCACGAACTCGTGCTCGACGCCGTTCACCTCGATCATGCTACAGCCGGGGACCTTGCCGACGCCGGCCTCTCTCATCTGGCCCCTCACGCCGGCGCCACGGCCGGGGTCCCCACCACGCGCCAGCACGCTGGCCGTGAGCACGTACGCGCCGCTGTCGCGCGGGTCGCACCGCACGGCCTCGCGCGCCGCGCGCGCCCCCAACTCGGCGTCGCCGTGCAGCCGGCACCCGGAGAGCAGCGCGCCCCAGACGACCGCGTCCGGCGCCATCGGCATCGACCGGATCACGTCCTCGGCCTCCCGGAGCCGCCCGGCGCGGGCGAGAGCGTCCACGAGGCAGCCGTAGTGCTCGATCCCGGGCTCCACGCTGTGTTCCGTGGCCATGGATGCGAATGCGGCCCGAGCCTCGTCGGGCATGCCGGCGTGGCCGTAGGCCGTTAGGACAGCGATGAAGGTGACGTTGTCGGGACTCAGCCCGTAGGATTTCAGCTCTGAGAACAAGGCGACTGCTTCCCGCCACTGCCCGTGCACCGCCAGCCCCTGCATCATGGAGTTCCAAGACGAGAGCTTGGCGGAGCCTTGCGACCTTGCGGCGTCGAACACCTGGCGGGCGTCGTCCACGGAGCCGCACTTGCAGTACATGTCCACCAGGGCGGTGACGACGAGCGCGTTCATGGCGACGCCGTGGCGGTCGATGTACGCGTGCACCCACGCGCCCTGGTCCAGCGCGCCGAGGCTGGCGCAGCAGCCCAGCACGGTGACGAGCACGTGGGCGTTCGGATCCACGCCGTCCGCCTGCATCGCCGAGAAGAGCGCCAGCGCCTCGCCGCACCTCGCGGCGCGCGCGTACGCGCTCACCATGGCGCTCCACGTGGCGACGGTGCGGTCCGGCATGCCGTCGAACACGGCGCGCGCCTCGTCGACGCGCCCGGCCCTCGCGAGCGCCACGATCGCGCTGTTGCACGCCACCGCGTCGAACTCTGGGCACCGCCCGAGCAGCGCCAGCGCCTCGTCCGCGCGCGCGCACGACGCGTACATGGCGATCGTGGCGTTGCGCACGTACGCGTCTCCGGCGAGCCCGAGCTTGAGCGCCATCCCGTGGAGCGCCGCGCCGTCGCGACCCAGGCGCGCGCACGCCGCGAGGAGGGACGGGAACGTGCGGCGCTCGGGCGGCGTGGGCGAGCCGAGCATGTCGACGAACAGCGTCAGGGCGGCGTCCGGCCGGGCCCCGTCGGACAGCGCCCTGATCACGGTGTTCCACATGAAGGAGTTGGGCCTCGGGTGGTGCCTCACGAGGCGCTCCGCGTAGGATACGTCGCGTCCGGCGCCCGCGCAGAATGCGACGGCGCGGCTCGCGGCGATGGGGTCCTTGGCGAGGCCGGACTTGACGAGCGCCGCGTGGAGCTGGCGCAGGTGCGCCATGGAGGCGCATCGCGTGTGGAGGAGCGTGAGGGCTGGGTCGGAGGCGATGAAGGCGGATATGGAGGCGGAGGAGGGGAGCAGAGGAGGAGGACCGGCGGTCGAGGTCGGCGGGGGGCAACCGTTCAGTGGCGCCATTGCCATCCTCTTCACCGTGTGGTTTTGGGCGTTTGCGATGTTTTAGGATAAGGTGTCTTTACTTGGGCTGTACTTATTTGGGCTATTCTTTTAGGTTAGGCCTAGTCAATCAAGCCCAATGGATCAAATCAAATGACTCTTTTTTTTTTTTTTTTTTTTTGCGAAACACGGATCAAATGACTCCTACTCACTCCATTTCTGTTTGACCACATTTTTTTCTCACATAACAGAATTTGGTGCCAGTTAAAAAAAAAACAGGCCTTGGATAAGAAGAGTACGATGTGCAACCATATGAAAACATCAGATGTCTGTCTACATCAAACCATCATAATTCAGAAAAGACAAGGCTTCTTTGTCACAACAAAGAGTCAGCTGCCATCGTCCTGATTATGTAAGAGAACAATTCGAAAAGATAATAGTACAAGAATCACATGAAAATTAGGCATTTGAGTTGGGTAAAGACCAAACAAACTGATTGCCAAACAACAGAGTTCAGTTCAGTCTACAGAGAATATGTTAGGACAAAGCTTGTCACTATTGAATTCCAGAGTTCTGTTCTCACTTCTCAGGTCATTCCTTGAGTCCGTCACACAATCACAACTTACAGCTTTGAATGTCAATTAGAATCCTCGCCTCAAATGGATACTGGTTATGCTGCAGGAGAAAAGATATACACTTGATTCGTAGCAACAATTGCCTCATGTTGTTTCTCTTAATATTATTGCCCACGGTCACAAAAACCAGCATTTGCATCTGCGCAGATCTTGTGGACCTTCAAACCACCTATCCCAGGACTGATTCACAGGTCCAGTAGATCTGCAACAGCAGGGGGAACCAAAAAAAAAGGCAATAATATCAGTTAGATGTTTAGATAAAAGCCAGCATAAGTAACTTTTTTCGCTTCTCTTACACAGGTAGTAGAGGGTCAGCTTTCCTTTCCATTGCTGTTAGAAACCTGGCCACACAAAGAACGCAGTCAATCTCCAACAAAAAGCACACAAAAATTGCCTTCAGATCATAAGCACCATAGCAAAATACTCGACTTAATCACATCTCTTCTGCAGGTGACACGTACTCTTGCAGTGCAGATGATACCTTATCTGCTTTCTCAAGCTCTTCAAGTTCCACCTGCGACACATTGGCCACATTAGTATTTAAAAACTGTGAACACCACTACTTTGGTAAGGATGTAACAACTTAAATATAGTAATTATTACATCTTTGCCAGTTGTGCATAGTTATATATTAAGAAAAGAAAAAAAACTTTGACAGATCTGACGATAGCAATGCTCAGAATGCAGAGGAAATGTAGTCTATAGCACTGATATTGAGAAATTTATTATGTCGGCTGGTAATTTGTAGCTTTGCCTATTTGCGCATATCGTGTGAGGCCATGTGGACAGTAAATGAGCAGCCCAATCTCTACCTGAATGGAAATGATAAAAATAAAAAACAATGCAGACAAATCATCACAATTTGGCCCCAAAAGAAGGGCAAAGCTAATGGTAAGTTGTCTATATCACAATTAAACTAGTGGAATCCCTACCAGGAAACACTAAACTTTGATATCTCTTTACTTCAAAAATAAACTTTGATATCTCACCAGTCCTTTTAGATTATGCAACATGAAAATTCTGTCATGTAGACAGTATAGAAGACCAAAAATCTCTGATGGAAAAAGTCATGTATGCCTAGTCATGAAGAATTATATTTATACTAAAAAAGAAAGTAGAAGACATACAGATAACAACATCCTGAATGAAAAGTATCACACTAAATTGAAAATATAATATTATTTGATTGGCAACTTCCAGTTTCTTCAGCTGGGAAAATAACTGCCTCGGCATATTTAACATTTGGAGAATGGAGATGTACAGTTAAAAACAAGGCTGTGGACTGTTAACAGGATGACTCAAAATAACAAGATGTATTCAAAGAAAAGTGATGAACAGATTAACAGCCTAGAAAACAAGCTGCAAATGGCTACTAATAGAATTGACTTTTTTTTTTTAAAAAAAAAAAAAAGGTTGAACTACCATCCATATTGAGAATTGTCACAGTTGAACCTAAATAATAGTAGCACAAATCGTAGGTATTAAACTCCATCAGACCTAGTAAGATACACAACTAGTAACTCAGTTAGATTGGCTCAAACGTTAAGAAGGACGATACTATACTAGTAACATTTTATTTCCTGAAAGGTCTGATGATCTATCTGTGGGAACCAGGCTGTCGATTAATAAAAGAAAAAAAAAACAGAGAGAGCAGGAGTGACCATACTGCAGTACTACATGCTTTGAAGGTACAGGACGTCCTTCACTTTTATGTCATCTGCTGCTATTTCTGCTTTCTAGAAAGATTGCAGCTAGTAGGGATGTCAAGACAAGGATTCACCAAATAAGAACTAGGATGCTATTAATTAAAAATTATCAAGACTCAGAGTTTTACATGCTTTTAAACTTGCACGAATCCTTTCACAGTTGGCACCTTAAAAAAAGAGATTTGCTATGGTACACCCAAATGACTATGAACCGTCGATCTGAATAGCAAATGTCAAATATTACCTCCGAAGAGGTAATAGGATATATAAGGAAAATATCTTCCTAATATATCTAATATGCATGTGTGATCTAACTTTCCTAACATGAAAGTTTTTTTATATCTAAGATTTATGTAAATTTTATAACATGACAAAAATAATGTATCATGACATAATGAGAAGTACATAATAATAGCACTGATTGCTATGAGTAATTTGACTTTTTTTTGTAACTAATAAAAATATAATATGTGACAACATGATTTTGTGTTTCTTTTTATTTGTTGGAACGTGTCTAATGGACTGTAAATTTCAATTCGTTTTATTTTCAACATGGAAAAAAAGCTTATTCATTTCATAGTGTGATTGTATTGTAACTTTTTTTTTTGGTTGAACGCCCAATTAAGAAACATAAAACAAACATGTCTTGGAAAGTTGATATTTGACTCCGAAACTATCTCTTGCCCGGTGATGGCTTTCCATGAATTGTGGCTGTCGGTTGCAACCGAAAGGAAACACATTGCATGTACACATGCAGGTTAAAGGAAGCAGCTCGTTCATTATTTTTCTTTTTATTAATTATTTTGTTTCTCCTAATATTCAAGGGCTAGGATGTATTTGAAATCTTACCTCTTAGGAGGTAAGAGTTGTACTGCAGCAACTTTGACAAAAAAAAAAAAAAAAAGCAATGCCAAACAAGCAAACACTCATGTGCAAGATATGCTCCTTGCCCAACATACCACACACCAGTTTACGATAGGACATTGCTGGGCTAGCATACCAGCTTTATGACAGCACATTGCTGAGCCAACATACCAGCTTGTCAGTTGTTAGCTTCATGGCTCAAGCTTCACGATGTCAAAAATAAATAGATAATGCATAAATGGTAGTTAGCTTCATGCCTTTATAAATCAGTTCAGCTGATCTTGCTGCTCAAGTATACTTATTAGAAAAGAAATCTTTGCTGCTTTATTAATGGTTTTTAATCAACACTGCTATGTGCTATCCCACAAATCAGTCTATATTAAAGTACACTTACAGAGACAGCATCTCAGAAACTAGAAAACAGGTTCCCATGCCCACAGGTCCCCCCCAGAAAGGGGCATTACCACGCCTCATCAGAGGTTTCAGTCTTCAGTACACTGTCCCCAATCATTTGATGCAGAAGAATCAGTTTCCGGTTTTCGACTACAGACCACAATATATCCATAAAACTTACTGTACATCGTAGTCGGACAGAGAAGAGCTACGTGCTTGTCCCCATCAGAAAAAAGGTCCACACAACGGTACGGAGAATGAATCTTCGCAGCAAGCAAATTGTTGCAGCAGGACAAGGCAGCAAACAAAGAGCACATGGAGCATGCACATGCACATGGCTGCTTCTCCCTGCACCTCCCTGCCTCCATGAGGAAGGGAAAACAACACAGGTCTTGGGAGATCATGGCAAGAAAGGATGTCTCTAAAATCTAAATTCCCATGGCAATTATTTCCACATGGATCATAAGAGGGTTAGAGGGAGAGTAGGAATCTCGGAAATTATGCCACGGATTGTTCTAGACTGGCCTGTATACTTTGACCATTGGGCTAACAAAGAGCATGCTTCGCCGAATTCGGTGGGATGAATACTGCCTACCGCTGCATTCCGGGAGAGCACACCACCATTTTCAGTTTTTCTCGCAGGTAGTGCCATGGTGGTAAGCACAGAAAGAAGTCCTCTGAAAAGGCGTTATCCTTTTTGTGATGATTAAAAGGACTTTCTTTTTGGAACACAGCAAGGCCGGCCAGCACCCACACCCAGCATAGTACGTACGCACGCTACGGAATCGGACGAGGCAGGAAGTCAGGAAGCGAGTTGACGAGGAGTGAAGGCAGAGGGCACTCACCTCGAGGAACCGCGCCTCCTGCTCGAGCTTCTTGAGCTCGGCCTGGATCCGATGGCGGCCCCGCAAGTCCGCCGAGTCCCCTCCGCCGCCACCGCCGCCGCCGCCGCCGCCGACCTGCATCACCGTCCGACGAGCGGGAGAGGGTTGGTGCGATCCGGTGAGGGGCAAGCGCAAGCTAACTGGCACAGAGGAGAGGGAGCGTGACTGCGTGGGTGGGTTGCTGCGTGAGTGGGTTGGGGAAGCGAGCAGGCGGAGAGGAAGAAGACGAGGAACTGTCACGGAATGCGGGTGGCAGACCAGAAAGGTTCTGCCTTTGGTTATTATTAATTATTAAAATAAATAACGAGAGAGGTTTGGGACCTGACAGTGGAGGGTTTATTCTAACAACTGTACTGACCAACTCCCACTCTCTCAGTGATCCTGTGATCCTATCCCTGTCCGTTTCATCCTCCAATTCTTTTTTTCCCATTTTTTTTGAAAACGGTATATTAAAACCTTTTTCTATAATTGTGGTAGTAGTAATAATGATACTAATAGTATACATTGATATGTATTAGCAACACTAACTGATATTATGGTGTGTTTGCATGTGTACCATTTTCGTTGTTATTTTTCATTAGTATTTGATAGTTTTTCCTCCTATTACAACACACATGCATGTTTGTCTAGTTAAGATAACAAAGATGGTTACTTTGGGTTGAATAGTTTTGTGCAGAACTACGATGTTTTCTTGTGGTTGTGGGGAGGTAAATGTGTTGGAAGCGCTTGCTTGGGTGGTTTAGTAAAATCAGTATGTTTTAGGATTAAGGCATTGTTGCTATGTTGTTGGGCATTTAGATTCTGGAATTGAAGATATGATATTGCAAAATGTTTGATTATGCATCCTTCCAAACTACCACTTGGTTGTTTGGTACAATTTGTGATCCTTACAATGCTAATAAGCGCTCATTGCAACGCAAAATCTTCTCTGTTCTGTATATTCATCGTTCTCAATTTGCCATCATATGTTTTGTTGGGAATATGCCCATATGCCCTCAGTCCAAAAAAAAAAAAAAAGTATGATTGGACAAGGAAACCAAGGTGGTGGAGAAAATACAGAAATACCCGTATACTAAGTGACAAATAACTCTTTTATGTTAGAACTCTCTTTAGTGCAGCAGATTTTTTTTAAGAAAAAACAAGTGAGATGCAACGTGCAAGAAGGTGGCTTTTGGTGTGGGTCTGACCCTAGGCTACCTAGCCATGGTACCTAGCTATACATGTGCGTGTTTTTTTTTTTTGACAAAATTTGAACTTTTATATAGCGGATTTTTTTTAACAGAAAGAGTAAGTGTTATCTCGGCCTTGTTCTCTTAGGAAGTTAAAAAAATTTGGTATTGTAGCATTTCGTTTGTATTTAATAATTATTGTCCAATTATGGACTAATTAGACCCCAAAAGATTCGTCTCGCAAATTAGAGACAAACTGTGTACGTAAGTAGTTATTTTTTTTATTTATCTACATTTAATGTTCCATTCATGCAGCCAAATATTGATGTGATGGGGAGAGTGAGAAAATTTAGAATTTGGAAGTGAAGAGAACAAGGCCCTCTATGCTCATGATGTTGCTATGTACTTAATGATCCATTTGAAATTGGGTTCAGATTACCGGTTTATCATATTTAACTTTATTCAAATTTGATGTCCATCAATAGATCTTTTTTAACATTTCACTCTTTAAGTTATGTATGTAGGATGATATTTCTGATAGCGGCAGGTTTGTTTGGATTATAGAATTTTTTACAAGATTTTTGGAGGGTACCGTTCCTAAGGAAAAGAAGGGTGCGTTTGGAACAAGGTAAAGGAGATTTCCATTCTACAAGAAAGGAAATGAGGGCCTTTAGATTGAGGGTGAAAAGTTTTACCGCATTTTAGTACTCCCTCCGTCCTAAAATAAACGTGATTTTTTTTTACTTCTACTATTCCTCTTTGACCATTCGTCTTATTTAAAACTTTTATATAAATAAATAATAAATTAAATAAATGATTATGAAAATATCTCTAACGCTAAAACAATTTATAACAAAACAAATAATATTTATTAAAATTTTTGAATAAGACGAACAGTCAAACAGGAATCCTCGAATTCAAAAAATTGCATTCTTTTCCGGACGGAGGGAGTATTTTTGTTTGTATTTGATAATTATTATTCCACCATGGCTTCGGCTTAAAAGATTGGTCTCGTAAATTATAACTAAACTGTACAGTTAGTTATTTGTTTCATAAATTTGTTTCAAAACATATGCCAAAAGTCTATTGTCGTCAAAATTCCTCTCGGTAAACGCCACAACTAGCAAAATTCATATTCAAAATACATGATCTTGCAAACATCTAATGTGTCGGACAACGGAGTCTGAAAGCTGGGGAATTAGATTACACTGCACGAGTCTCAGCTGGAGGCAGGGTAGCGGAGCCGGAGTACGATCTTAGTTGCTGTATAAATGAGTCGATTTGCCTGTCATGTCTTGCCAGCTCGTGCACCTGCTCCACGCGCAGCGGCACCTCGCTGCCCAGCGCCACGTACAGTACCGAGCTCGGCGGCTGCGCGTCCAGCCACCGCACGGCGGCGTGCTCCCCGTTCGCGTTGGCGCTGCCGCGCGCTCCGTCGTGTCACGTGTGACGGGGGAAGCAGGCCCAGGGGGACGACCGGCTTGCCGACGAGCGGCGCCACCAGCGGTAGGAACTCGGGCTCCCACTCCAGGCTGCTTCGGATGGCAACGACCGTGCACCTCTCTTGCGTCAAGTAGTAGTGCTCGGCGATGGACACACCGGACGCGCCATCCTTGACGGAATATTGCCTGTTCCGCTCCCACTCTTGTAACGGGGTGTAGCCGCCGCCGGCCGTTCCTCTGCGGCGGCCGCCGGCTTGGCGCGAGGACGACTGCCGTTCCCTGCCCGCGGCTCTAAACGCGGCGCTCGGGAGCAGCATCGCGCATGGCACCTGGTGACAAGACAAGCCAGGTGGATCTGAACTCAAAAGTAATAAGTTGACAACGTTGACCAGTTTGCATTTTCGTGTCGACGACGAACCTTGTTGTCGACGGCGTGGAGACGAAGGACACGCGGTGGCCCCGCAACGCCAGCCGCTCGGCGAACTCCAGGAACGGGAGCAGGTGGCCGAACCCGAGCCACGGGAAGATCATGAAGCGCAGCGGCGCCGGGGACGAGGACACGGCGGCGTCGTCCATGGCGATTGGCCGAGGGCAAGCGGACGTGCAGAGAGTGCAGCCGAGAGGAGCTGGGCTTGTTGCCTGCGACGGCGTGGCGTTGGTCTGTCTGAATCGAGGATGCTATATTTTGCAGAGATTGATCCACAGAGACGGGAGCAATGGCGAGGTCGGAGTTGGCATCAACAAGGATGGCATGGTCTATTGAAAGGAAAAAAAAAAAGGGAAAATGTGCAGCGATGCAGCAGTTTATCAAAATGCCACTCGAAGTCTCGAACCTAAAGCTAGCATGGTGGCTATGTCTACACACGAGGATTTGAGTGTTGTTTGATTCTTTTTTAAAACATTATTCAATGTCTAGAGAAAAATATTTTAGTTTAACTACACAGTTATTCAGGAGGAACGGATCTGTCTACTAATTACTTGAGTGATCCAACCAAACTGGTCACTCGAGTGAGATTCCAAAAAAATCACTCGATTCTACCAGCCTAATAAAAACAAGTGATACAAAACACATGCATCACTCGGATCCTAGAATCACAGCACATCAAAAATAAAAAATAAACCAATCAAATGAAATGGTAAAAATCAAAATATTGCAGATATATAAACAGATATTATCATATCACAGATATTTTCTATGGAAGGAAAAATAGAGGATAATGCATATTATATATCAAATGAGAAATACAAATTTTCATATCACATATATTTTCTATTGAAGAAAAATTAGAAGATAATGCAAATTATAAATCAAATAAGAAATACAGATTTTTGAAAAACAAAAACATAAAAATTTACAACCCTTCAATACAGAATTTACAGTGCATTTACAAGTGTAAAAAAATTCATGAAAACAAAACTATAAATACAAGTGCTTAGGACAATTGCCAGAGAATAGATCGAAATCAAGAGCACAAACGGAAAAGGAAGAATAACCACGAACCCTAGCTCATCACCTTGGCGTCGCCACCCACCGAGGTGAGAGAGAGAAAAAAACAGAGAGAGAAAGAGGAAACAAACGAAATGAAGGCGGACGCAACACTCGATTCCAAACGAGTGAATAAACGCAGCAACGGAAAAATAAAAAAAAAACACGCCGATAGATGGGACCCACATGTCAGAGAAAAAAAAACAAACCGATGACGACGTGCCAGATGATGATGCACGGAGATCGAACTATCACCGAGTGAACGCCGCCGCCGTCTCACTCGAGTGAGATTCGGATTAACCGAAAAAAATAAGAATTAAACATATCAGCTCGGAAAAAAAACATAGAAAACATACAGATTGAAAAATTACATCAACAAACACACAGATTTACACCTAAATAAAAATAGTAATATATGGTCAATAAGATGTATTATGCTTTTTATACTCACAATGACGACAGTCTATCTATCTACACAAGCATTTGTAAAAAGGGTTTATAAGGTTATCATCAACTTTGGGCGCCCATTTGTCTGGCGAGTTTCTGCAGCCCAAACTGGCCACCAAACTGATTCAACAGAGGCTGAGGGATGGCATTGACCAAGTGATTCATGTCGTTGGGTCTCCTGAACTTTCGCAACTTGATCATCATCTTGGCCATGCGCTTGTGCTCCTCCAGCATGTCCATCACTTCCCTGACCGGCCTGCCGGAGCCCCGAGCCACCCGGTTGATCCGTGACTGGTTCATCAGCTTCTGGTTGGTCCCGTCAAGCTCTGCATCAGTCATGGAGTCCATCATGGTCGTGTACCTCTTCATCTTCATCTGCCCTTCATTCTCATTGAACTTGTCGCTGATCAACCCAGGTATCATAGAGACGAGCTGCTTAAGAGGTCCCATGCTCTGCATTGCCCGGAACAGCTTGCGTAGATCTCCGAGCGTGAAGTTTTCCTTTTTGATCAGCTCCTCCAGAATCTGATATGCTGATATGTTGTCAACAGCAGGCATTGGATCCTTGATCATGTCTATGAAGGCAGACATGTCTCCCAAGTTTAGCAGCCGACCCACAAAGGACTTGGCGTCGAAGGGCTCGAGGTCTGGGATATGCTCCCCGGTGCCGATGAAGATGACGGGGCTTTTCGTGGCCGCGACGGCGCTGAGCGCGCCGCCGCCCTTGGCGTGGCCGTCCATCTTGGTGACGATGACGGCGCCGACTGGGGCGCTCTGCCGGAACGCCTGCGCCTGCTCGAACGCGGCCTGGCCGATGCTGGCGTCCATGACGAAGACCACCAGGTCGGGCCTCGTGGCGTCGGCGACCTGCCGCATCTCCTCCAGCAGCGCCGCCTCCTGCCTGTGGCGCCCGCTCGTGTCCACCACGATGAGGTCGCAGCCGCCGGCGTCCTCGCTCCTGAACCGCTCCACGCCGGCGACGGCGACCTTGACCGGGTCCGACTCGGTGTGGCTGCCGTAGAACGGGATGCCGGCCTTGGTCGCGTTCTGCTTCAGCTGGTCGAAGGCGCCGGCGCGGAACGTGTCGGCGCACACCAGCGCCGGGCTGAAGCCCTTGCGGCGGCGGTGGTAGTCCGCGTACTTGACGCAGGTCGTGGTCTTGCCGGAGCCCTGGAGGCCGACGAACATCACCACGCTCGCCGGCTTCCGGCCTCGGCTCGGGGTGAAGGCCGGCTTCGTCCCCGCGGGGTCCAGCATCCGCCGCAGCTCCGCCACCACGGCGCGCTGGATGACGCGGCGCTTGTCGGTGACGACGCTGTCGCCGCCGCCGGGCGCATGCTCGTTGACGGCGCTCTTGATGCTGGCCTGCACGGCGCGGACCGTCTCGAAGCGGACGTCGGCTTGCAGGAGCGCGCGCGAGATCTCGTTCACGCAGTCGTTGAGCACCTTCTCGTCCACCAGGAAGGACCTGTGCATCCGAGCCAGCGCATCTTTGATGCTCCCGCCCAGCTGCGCGAGCACCATGGTTGATGAAGGCGATGGTTTGATTTTTTGATCTAATAACTAATCAGCTATTTATAAGCGTGAGGAAGTCTCACCGTCACCGATTCGAATCGAGACGGTCTCGGTCTCGGTCTCCTCCTTGGTTGCGGCATCGTTAAGACCGCCGCAATCTGTTTCCGTGGAGAAAGTCGGTCTCGTCCGCCAGCCCTTACGCGGCAGCGATGGGCTATTGGGCTTTCCCCTCGCTCCACCTGCGCGACGATCGTCATCGCCGGCCCACTACGAGAGCCCCTACCACTAAAAAAACAGAACCAGGGAGCCCACCCACAACGGCAACAGTAAGAGAACGGAATTTCTTTTTTTCCCCTGTGATAACGAGATTTTTTTTTGACAAGCTGATAACGAGATTGTTTCACGTTCCCGGGCCTTGTTTAGATTGTAAGTTTCCTCGTTAAATCTCCATCGCATTGAATATTTGACGTATGTATGGAGTACTAAATATTATTAAAAAAATAACTAATTGTATAATTTTGTTGTACTCTCTCCATTCTAATTTCCATTCCAATTTGTAAGTCGTTCTGGCTTTTCTATATACATAGCTTTTGCTATGCACCTTGTTATACAGTATATCTAGATACATAGTAAATGTTACGAATAAGGCCTTGTTTAGTTCCCCAATTCCTCACCCAAATTCCACTATGCAAAAAAAAGATTCCCCGTCACATCGAAATACCAGCACATGCATAGAGTATTAAATGTAGATGAAATCAAAAACTAATTGCATAGTTTTATTTTACTTTGCAAGACGAACATTTTGAGCCTAGTAAGTCAAAGTTTGGACAATTTTTATCAAATACAAACGAAATGCTACAGGAATTCTGAAACAGTGCTTTTCAAACCCTATTCGGGGATCTAAACACGGCCTAACTACTTATACAGCTTGGTTCTAAATCACGAGACGAATCTTTTAAGCCTAGTTAATTCATGATTAGATAATATTTATCAAATACAAACAAAAGTACTGCACAAATTCGAAATTCAACTTTCTAATTTTTGCCCTCGAAGAAAACAAGGCCCAGAGCTGAACGTACTGCCCCTGCACAGCGTCACCTCGGGCCACGGCGTCTCTTGCTGTTTCTCCGGCGGCGGCCATGAGCCCACGAGGAGACGACCTGGAGGATCGGAGCAAAGGCCAGGGGCAGGGGCTGGACCTGGAGTGTTGCACGCGGTTATCACTCAATAGTGGCGGTGGCGGCGTGCGCGTGCTTCACCCGGCCAGTCACTGTTGTGGCGCAGTACGTGTTCTCGACCTGATGATGCATGAGCACGGGATACTGCACTCGCCACTAGGCCACTCGGGGTCGAGGTGATGGATAATATTCGAGAGGACGACAGACACAGCGTCAGGTTGAATCGGATTCCACAAGGGATGGACGGAGAGAAATTAAAGACGAGCGCATCATATTACACTATTACATGAAGGCAAGCAGTACAGTTACCCCTCAACGAGGAACAAAATGTTGCTATCTCAGGCCTTGTTCTCTTCGGATGTAAAAATTAAAAAGTTGAATTCCGAACTTCTGTAGCACTTTCGTTTATATTTGACAAATATTGTCCAATCATAGACTAACTATGCTCAAAAGATTTGTCTCGTGATTTAGAACCAAACTGTGTAATTAGTTACTGTTTTATCTACATTTAATGCTCCATGCATGCGGCAAAAAATTGATATGATGGTGATATGATGGGGAGGAGTTAGAATTTTTATCAAAGAGAACAAGGCCTCAGTGCATCAGGCACTGTTTGCACTGTAGAGGTTGCTGTTGTTGCTTTGATTACTGTAGCATTCTCTTCTGTCTTTTTTTTGCTACAACAGTCACTACTGAAAACTTAGAATTCCCTGACCAACATTAGGGAAAACTGGACTATCAAGCTAGCCCTGATGGTATTTTTATTTTCCCTGACGGTAAGTGCACTGTAAGAAATTTCATGGCGATATTTTTATTTTTTATGACGATACATACATTTTCAATTTTCATGACGATATTTTTATTTTCCCAGATGGCAGTGCACCATCAAAGAATTTCAAGTTTCCAGTAGTGAGTTTTCTTCCCTCCAGGTTACCTCTACTAAGTAGTAACAAATTAGTTTGCCATTAGGCGCTGTCTACTTAGTGTTAGAAATAAAATGAAGTTTTTTTTTCTTCAAGTTGCTAAATCCGTTCTAAATTGTAAGATGTTTGATTTTTTTTAACCCGAGTTTCACCGTTTGTCTTATTCAAAACATTGTGCAAAATACTGTAACTTTTGTTATTGTGACTTAACTTTGACGGTTAATTCGGCTGGATCAATCTACAGTTATTGGCGCCGGTGTAGGGCACGATTTACAAAGGATGAGAAGAGGAGGGTAGACGGTATTTTTATTTATTTCTGGTTGCACATTTGGAAAGAACGGAATCGGAGGACCTTCCAACATAAGTCGACCACGCTGTAACAAGTAGCTAGCTTGTGTAAAGATGACATCCTTCAATATCAGCTGGCGACCATAGAACCACGATCAGAGTAGCTATTTCAGTTATAAGATAGTATCAGGAACTAAATTGTTGTATACCTTTTGGTTTTCCTTTTTTTTCCGTTTTTTCAGTAGTGTTAGAGTAGTGGTAGAGTGGTAGGTGTACTCTAAAATTTATATTTTATTTTTTTCATCGACTAATAAAAATCCGGCGAAGCTTTTGCCGCCCTTTAAAAAAAAAACTTTGACCATATTTGCACAAGTTTTTCCTAAATAAGACGAGTGATTAAGTAAAAAAACCTAAATATCTACAATTTGGAGCGAAGAGAGTACGTGCTAATAGGTAACAAATTAGTTTAGCATGAGACACAGTTTTTTTCGTACTATTCGCTTACTACACCATCCGATCTATTCAGTATTTGTCCCATTGGCCGCGGAGCTAAGTGCGCGCTATCAAGCTATTATATAGTATCAAGCACACAAACTCCTCTCTTCACTTCCTCTCCCTAACCACTTCCTCTTTCCCCCTCTTCGTCACACACACTCTTTTTTTTCCTACTTGGCCATCACTTGAAGATTATGGAAGCAAGTATGACGCCTTATTACCTCGCCATAAGCGTACAACTGATCTACACTGGCATGTTCGTGATAAACAAGGCATCCTTCAACCAGGGGATGAACACCTTCATCTTCTTCTTCTATCGCCAAGCAGTTGGCTCCATCCTCTTGCTGCCAATAGCTCTTCTACAAAGGTCTGTAGTAGCTAGCTAGCTTTGTAGAAAGAAAAGGCACCACTCTCTCTCCTCCCTCTCTGTGTATGCATACGCCACTTCATATATTGTATTATTTGCATGCATTTTTTCGTTAGCTGAGAAATACATGTTTGTTCGATCGATTATATTCGCAGGAAAAGTGCACGACCCATCATGTCATATGGGGTGTTCTTCAAGATCTTCTTTTGCGCCTTAATCGGGTATGTGCACGTCTTTTTGGCGGTGTTAATTTAATTCCTGCAAATTAAACAAAAGAAGGAACTGAGATTGGTGCTATACTTATCTGCAAGCTAAAATATGAGCTCATCACTGCAGTCCCTACTAATAATATACTTCTACATGTGGATTGAAATTGCTTTTTTCAGGATTACGCTTGGCGTAAATCTGTATAATGTGAGCCTCAAGTTCACCTCTGCAACTGTGGCATCTGCAGCAGATAGCTCAATTCCTGCCATCATATTCTTCATGGCGGTGCTACTAAGGTTGTACGGTAAAACCAGTGGATGATCCACATGGGACAGCTGTGGTCACCTGCTATATATTCGTAACATATGTTCATGCACGATCATTCAACACATGAGACTGCTTCATTAGTTAACTCAGAAGTAATTATAATAGAAATATATAGCCCTCTCTCCCGCACTAGATAATCATATATGTCGTCATCAATATGTGGCAGTTGCCCATGGCAATCCCATGAGGACACTCTCCACCGAATCTTCGGTGTCATCGAAATCATTAGCCTACCATTGTACCACTTCTAAGGGTCCGTTTGATAGGGCTCATCGTCAGCTTCGGCTCTACCAGAGAAACCCCACGAAACGTTTTGTAGGAGCCACATTTTTTGAAAAAAAATATAAAAGAACCAGGTACTGGTAAGCCCCATGCTGAACCAGGGAATAAAGGACTAAACTATTTTTTACTTTTAGTTTTTTAGCTAATTAATTAATTTTATACGGAGTTTTCTAACCAACTACCAGGGCTCTGCATCTGCCCCTGAGAAGAGCCCATCACAGAGCCCTTCCAAACACCCTCTAATAAATGTAGGTTCCACTAAAATCTAACTAAAGTAAGTACCGTGGGTGAGACAAAACTTTTTCTACATATTACTGATTTTTTTTTTTTGGCTGTGCCTGAGGTGCGAGTTCCACTAAAGCCCGACTAATATAAAGTATGGGAATGCTGTCTCTAGGACATTGGAAAGCCGGGGTTTTGTATTCGGCACAATCCATTTGATGATTTGGGAGTACCGTGAGTGAGACAAAACTTTTTCTACATATTACTGATTTTTTTTTTTTTTTGGCGGTGCCTGAGGTGCGAGTTCCACTAAAGCCTGACTAATATAAAGTATGGAAATGCTGTCTCTAGGACATTGGAAAGCCGGGGTTTTGTATTCGGCACAATCCATTTGACGATTTGGGCAGATTCGAGTCTTTGTGCGTAGCACACTGCCCCCTTAAAATAAGCATATGTAGCCTCGGTGGAGACATGTCCTAACTGAAAAGAACAGAATAATCCTGTGCACAATGAGTAAACTAAATCCAATTTTGCAAGCCATCGTAAGAGGGACAAAGAGCCCCCACTCGAGCACATTTTTGCCTACCGCGGCTGACACCGCCAAGACAATTTTGTAATAGTCAAGACAATTTAATGTGTGTGAAAATACATGCATTATTTATTTATGTATGGTCAGTTCTTGTGATATACTACTAGATATGCCCAAGGGCAGATTGGTCAATGTACCATGCACTCTCTCGTCTCTCAGGCTAGACATTCTTTATAAAACAAAATAAATGTAATGGCTATATTACTGCGATGATAGTTAGAGTCTACCATATTAAAGATTTTAGATCTTTTTTTCCCTAAACATATGGTGAGAATTAAGATGGAGACTCCGTTGTAGCCTCTAATAATTAGTAAACGTAAGATGGATAGACAAGAATCCAAACTACATTGTCTGTATACAATATAAGGAACGCGGACTACATATTCAGCTGTTACGTACTAGTCATGTAACCCGGACTGAATGAAATGTTTGCTTGCCAGGATGGAGCATGTGAAGCTGAGGAGTTCTTCAGGCATAGCCAAGGTCACTGCCGTAGCACTCTGCCTGGCTGGAGTCTTCACCATCGCCTTCTACGCCGGGCCGTCAATAAACCCTCTCAGCCATCACCGTGCATTCGGCGCCTCTAACCCAGCGAAACCAGTAGTTTCGAAGGGTGTATGGATCGTATGGACATTCCTCATGGTGGTCGCCAACATGTGCTGGTCTTTGTGGATAGTTTTTCAGGTTCGCATGCATTACGTATTTTTCTTAACCAGAAACCAAGGACGTTGTGCATTCTCTAAATCCAGAGCTGCTGTTCTTTCTTCTTCTTTTTTGGACAAAATGGGCTGCTGTACATTGTTGCATGTCTGTCTGCATCCACAGCTAGCTGCAATTGCTGAATATATGTGTTCTGTGTGCCTAATGACTGTGCAGCCTGCGATGCTAAAGGATTGTCCAGATAAGATGGTTGTGACTTTCACTCAGTGCCTGTTCAGCATGGTGCAAGCGTTTGTTGTCGCGGTGGTCGCGGAGCGGGACTTCTCCAAATGGAAGCTCCGCTTCGACATCAGCTTGCTCGCAATTTTATACTCAGTAAGTTCTGCTTTTTTTTTCTTCCGTCAAGGGACATAAAGCTTCTAGAGTTTGACTGCATGTATCTGACTACTGGTTGCATGCTTAAGGGTTTTATGGTGACCGGAGTGTCCTACTACCTTCAAGCTTGGTGCATAGAGATGAGAGGCCCTATGTTCTTCGCCGCCTGGACCCCACTCTGCTTCGTGTTAACAATATTTTGCTCATCGTTCTTTCTCGGTGAGATTGTTCACCTCGGCAGGTAAATCATATATATACTCGCTGTTAGCTACCTATAGTGTTCATGATATTCAAATACGTGCTGAAATGAACTTTCGTTTCCCGTCAGTATCTTAGGCGGAATTTTGCTAGTCGGAAGCCTTTACACCATGTTGTGGGGTAAAAGCAAAGAGGTTAAGGCTGACGATGTCACTCATGATACTGAGAAAGCTGAGCATAAGAAATCTGCTGAAAGTTACCAGGAAGAGCAACATCATACTACGACAGAGAGGTCAAGGAATCAACATTGACGGGCTCGTTAGCTTCGCACGTCCAAGAACTATGAATGTAAGTTCAATGGATTCGACTAATGTACTTAACTCCGTTATGTATCCAAGTTTAAAAAAAAGAATATTTTTCTTAGTAGATCAAGCAGTTTACTAAATCCTTAGTTTCCATGAAGGGTTTCATGGTACCTGTAATAATCCTCAAATGAAACAGCATCCCTAATGCTACGACCGCGTAAAGTGGTGTGTTTGGTTTGCTCCTATGTGTGGCAAAGGTCAAATCTTGATTACTTTTGACTAAAATTAGCCTTGATTTGGTTTGATGCCAAATGTTGGCTTTCTGTAGCCCATTCAATTGGTCACATTTGGTGATATTTGGCGCGTCCCTAGTGTGTTGTCATGTTTCCAAAGCAATGGGTCGCCTGACCCTTTGGATTTGTCCCTAGAGCTCTACCGCCTTACTGTGGTCAACATGCAAACACATTATTTGGGTGCTCCTCGCACCTCCTCTATTCTGAGATAAGTAGGCTGGGCCGCTGGGCCTGAGCAAGGGTCCGTTGTGAATGAACCTTCTTACGGCCCAGCAAATGCAGAAAGCCCAAACAACACAAATAATAATACGGGCCGGCAATACGGCTGGCATGCGGCACGCCTGATAACATTTTTTTTTTCTCTCTATTTTTGCTAGGAACGTCCAATTTGCACTTTGCATCATGCAGTTTTCACCTTCGCTATGTACTATGAACAAATTTTCAGATTTAGAAGTTTGTCCCAAAAAAGTAAAGTAAAAATATTGTTACCCAAAGTATTCATAAAATTGATTGTACAAAAAAAATGCAAGAAAGTTTTAAACTTGTCCGCTAACAGTTATGAGCAAATTTGGGTTATAAAGATGAAGTAGAAAAATTGCCATCACAAGTTGCTTATAAAATTACTAAAAAATTATATAAAAAAGTTATTATGATATGAATTTGTGAGGATAACTTTACAACTTTCTAAGAAACTATAGTGGTAAGTTTTGTAAGTATAGCTTTAAAACTTCCATCGAGAATTTCATTGTCGTTGAGTGGCCTTAAAAGAAGGCATGTTTTGGTCAAAGGAAGGGGCGCAAAAACTCGTTGGGTTCCAAAATGTACTACTTGTCAGCCGCTACTTTCCGCCAAATAATGCTTAGGCCTTGTTTAGCAGGCTAGAAATTTGACTCTCTCTCTATCACATCAAATGTTGTGTCGTATGTACGGAAAATTAAATATTAATAAAATAAATAATTAATTGCATAGATTAGTTGTAAATTACAAGACGAATCTTTTAAGCCTAATAGTTAGATAATGATTAGACAATATTTGTTAAATACAAACAAAAATAATATAGTATTTTTCAGGCTAGAAATTTACCATCTAAACAAGGCCTTAGCCAAAAAGTCTTTCGTGCACACGTGCTAGTACGTCTACTTGTTTGTTGGGTCCAGCTCCAGGCGTCCAGGTTGAGAAGCTCTTATTTCTGGCTTTCAGAAAAGAATCCTATTATATCTAGGAGTAAGTGCTAATTAATTTGAGTGTCTAGCTATGATCCGGAAGCAAAAACTCGCAGTGACTTTAAAGAAAATGGCTATTTGGGTCGTGGAGGCAAACGCGAAAACTCGTCGCGTTCCGAAACGGGTCGGCCGCTACTTTACTTTCCGTCGGGCAACAAAGATGCACACAGGAAAACTAGGCAAGGATTCAGCAGTGGGATGGGGAGCTTGTTTGGTTGGGACTTGGGACTTGGGGTCCGGCTTCGGATCCACCATGTTTTGTTGCCAGGACGACAAGGACACGGACATGCCAACGACTGGAAGTGGAATCCCCCGGCCGGCCTGTGCTGTACGGGAAATGGCCGCCGAACGGCCATCGCACGGCTGGCCGAGTACCGAGCCCGTGTTCCGTGCGCGCAGGAAACGTGGATAAGTGTAACGCTTGGTACGTACGTAACCATGTACTACTGTACGTATGTGCGAGTCGTGCCACATTCTACGGTAGAGCTAGAGTACGAGGCGGCGCACCAATTTGGTCTGTGTGTGCAGCGACGACGTCATCACTCATCAACGAGACAGACAACAATTAATGAAGTACAGTAATCGATCGAGGAGTATTTTCTACTGACGACGACCCAGTTGATCCGATTACAAAAGGCAGCAAGAAAACAGTGTGCTAGCAATGAGGCCTCCGGGCGGCGTGCAGTCCTTGTTGCCACGGCCTAACATCCAGCCAATCAGATTTGATTTGATTTGCCAAAAGAGCCTCTCCCGGCACGCAGCATCTGGCGAATGACCGCCTGAACTGACCTCGTCGTTGTCGGTGACCACAATCCAAATTCCTCCGGTCTCGTCCCTGCCCAGCCTGGATCACAAGAGCCGAGCTCTTTTACCATGGTCAGTCTGATCTGACGGCGCCGCTCCTTTTACCTCGTCCCGATGTCAACAGCGTCCCGTCGTCGTCCCGGGCATGGGAAAAGCAGCAGCAGCAGTAGATTCTCGCCCCGTCTCGTTCTCGAGTGCATCGCTTGCGAGCAGGTGGTGATCATTGAGCATCCTGTTGCCAAAGCGATCCAACCCTTTGCTTGCATCGGATCAATCAGATCCGTGCTCCAAATCCTGAGCCCCCGATCGCCCTGCCTCTTCTTTTCTTACTGTAGAACTAGTGGTAGTAGTATTTTGCATCGGATTCGTCAGTCAGTCAGTCGGTGCTGCTCGACCACTGCGTGTAGAACTGGAGGAGGGAGGAGCATGCATGTGTCTCTCTCTTTGCAGCAAAAGCCGGGAAAGGCAAAGCGAGACGGATCCCGTCCGTCTTTGCGTCGCCGATCTCGAGCCACGGCAAAGACACACCGCCCGCGCGCGCGCACACTCATGAGCTGCGGCCATCAGCTTTTGTAATTTCTATACACAGTACACGCAGAGCGCAAGCTTTCATCTTTGGAGTGCTTTGATCTTTGAAGTTTGGAGCGGAGACATCAGACATACTACTCCCTCCGATAATCGAGAAGATCTTGCATCACAGAATGTTCAGATACTGCAACACACTTGCATTGAACGCTAGCCGCCGCACAAGACAACAAACATCTCTGAATATATCTTGCACACCTACTTTTGCATGCTGGCTGTGGCTGCGATGGTAATGGTGTTTCTATATGGTCCAATTATCACGCAACCAGTAGGTAGTCCGTGGTCCTGATCTGGAACTGGGGCTGTGATCCTGATCCTGGCTCTAGGAAGCAGACGATGATCGAGGAGGACAGCGGAGGATGGAGTAGAGTACAACCTTCGCTCCAGCGGCACAAGAGAACAAGATCATCTGCTGCTCAACAGCGACGACGGGCCCGGCCTGGGGAATTCATTGACGCGACGGACAGCCTCGCTTTCGCTGTAGCTGTTGCCGGGTGGCTCTGGTTCCATGCGGCGTTCGCCAGGATGATGGTCCAAGCCACGGCCCATCGGAACGAAACACCTTTCGAATCTGGTCAAAGATGCATTCACAACTAGTAGAGTTTAGAGCTAATCACCATGTAGTACTACTGCACCTTTTTGTGTGTGTGTGTGTGTGTGTGTGTTTTGGGTAGTAGCTACGGAGTAATGTAGTGTGTGTGGTAGGAGTATGTAACGGACAATCTGGGATAGATGGAGAATGAACATTTGCTTAATTTACTAGATTAGGTAAGCTATTAAGCACTACGTTAATCACAGAATTACAACTACCAGAACAAAGCATTTATCTTTCACCGCCTACAGTTCCAGTATAGCCACACCCAAAACGAGAGTAAAAAAAAAAAAAGAAGCAAAACTTACAAGAGAGATAAGAGGGAGAACAAACAAATGCCAGCTCAGCTCAGCTCAGCTCAGCAAGCGCCTGCTGCCCTGCCGAGCCCTGCATCTTCTCTACCACCACAAGGCAAAGGCATGGCGCCCCATGCACCGGCGTCGCATCCCCGCACAAAAACCACAGATTCATCAACCTCATGCCCTAGCTATCAGCACCAGGATCACCCCCACCCTACCTCTATCTACCATAATTCCTGTGGGGCACCCCACCCAACCTACAGGAATGCCAGTGCCAGCGCTCCACCTCCCCCGCCCATGCCGCTCTGCTGTTCTGCTGCTGCCGCCTTCCACCTCCCGCCCGCGTCTGCTCCAGTCCAGTGGATGGCACTGACCCTGGCCCCCCGCGACTGCGAGCAGGGCAGTGTGCCAGCGTCGGCAGGTCGCCGACGACGGCGACGGCACGCAGGTCAAGGCGGCCGGTCGGTCAGGTTACGCCAGGCGCTTCCGCTCGGCGGCGATGCTGAGCAGCCGCGCGACGCCCTTGGTCCACATCTCGTGCTCCCGCTGGCTGGTGCACTCGAACTCGATCACCCGGTGCTCCGCGGTCCGCAGGCCGAAGTACCGCCGGTGCTCGCCGTCCTCCAGCAGGTGCCGCCCCGGCCACGCCGCCACGTCCCGGCACACGTCGATCACCACACCTGCACAGTAGTGATAGACATCGGGCGTCAGTGTGTGTCAGTGCACGGCGGACAGCGACAGTGGCACGCTGTTCAAGCCATGCGTGGTTTGTTTTGCTGCCGAGCGTGCTTAGGCCTTGTTCTCTTCGTGGCCAAAATTGCAAAAGTTAGAATTCGAACTCCTGTAGCACTTTCGTTTGTATTTGATAAATATTGTCTAATTACGGACTAACTAGGCTTAAAAGATTCGTCTCGTGATTTAGAACCAAACTGTGTAACTAGTTATTTTTTTTATCTATATTTAATGCTCCATGCATGCGGTTAAAAATTGATGTGATAGTGATGTGATGGAGAGAGAGTGGGAAAACTTGGAAAGAGAACAAGGCCTTACTTTTCTTCTTCTTCGTGATCGTGCCTGCCACATGCCGGCTCTTCATCTTCACCATCACCTGCAATGCAAGCACACATTCTTCCGTTAGCTTAAACATCATTGCAACTGTCACGCGAAAGTTGAACAGCATGCAGAAGCGATTCATTTACCAGGCCCATCCGGTTGATGTACACCGATACAACCTTCCAGTGCAGAGCGCCTGTAGAACCACCACACAGACCAAACATCAGTACAACATCGACTCTATGCTAACAGTACATCATGATTCGGAATGATCGTACCAGAACACGCATTCCACTCCAACAGTAATCATCAACAGAACGAATGGTCACAGGAGAAGAAGAAAAAAGGGGCTCACCTTTCCGGGTGCGTTTGAGGAGCTCAGTGCCGCGAGCGAGCAGCTCCTGACTGCAGATGCCGAGGAAGTTGTTCTCCTCCTCCAGCGACACGTCGCTCATGCTGCTGCCGTTGCTCTCCAGCTTGCGGTGATGCTGCTGCTGCTGCTGCTTGGGCACACCGTGCTTCTGGTGGTGCCCTCCGCCGCCGCCGACACCGCCCTTCTCCACTGGGATCACCGCCGCGATGTTCCACACCTCCTTCAGAGCCCTCGCCTTCAACGTCGCCGCACCTCTCAACGCTACAGCCAGCAAATCTGTTACTGAATGTACAAGCACGGGTCTAGAGAATGTTTCAACAGAACAGGTGACGATGACACACCGGTAGCAGCAGCAGCGGTGACGGTGACGATGTCACCGGGCGTCCTGACGTTCACAGCCGACCCAACTACAGCCTCCAGGTGCTCCCGCTCAGCGCCCAAGGACTCCGCCGCCTCGACACACTGCGCGGCCACGAGGGTCGCCGCCGATGCCACGGCCATGTCCGTGCGGGCGGCACGGTCGTCCTTGCCCGAACCTGAGGCTGCAGCGGTTGCCGCAGCCACGGCAGCCACCGCTGCTGCAACGGCCGCGACAGATACTGCTGCATGGACCTGCGCATTGTGCGCCCGCGTCTCCTCTTTCTTCTTCTCCTTCCGGTCCTTGAGCCACCGGCCGACAGTCTTGTTGCCGGCCCGGTAAGCCTGCGGCTTCGGCGTGCTGACCACTCTGCAATACTGCATGATTTCAGGTGTAAAGTTCAGTCAGTTTATCTTGTGCTAATTTTCCAAAACTAAAAATTAGATCTTGTTATATTTAGGACTGGTTATAATTGTCAAGGTACTAGACAAATAGTAGCGCATTCAATGATTATCAGGAAAATGTTAAATGTGTCGAAAGTACTGTACAAATCAAGGGCAGTGAAGGTGTTGTTTCAACTGCAACAACAATAGGGTACACCTCGAAGTGACAGAACGGTTCTTGTTTTCAAGAGATGGGTCCTTAAACGACAGTGGCGAACTAGCTGTGATTATTGAAGAAAGGTGCAGCTCATCAACCAGTACTACCATAACTCATCACTATACAAGCACAATGTTAGTAAATGCGTAGCCTGGGACAAAACAAAGCAATCCATGAAAGCTAAAGCCGGCCAATATTCCATTTCAGAAACCAGTCAACAATTGCATTACTATACTACTAAGAAATGAGCCACAGAAGAGGAAGACAATGGACACAATGATGAGGCAGTGGAGGATGGATAATGCTAGCTCTAGATCAGCTAAAGCGGGCATCATTACAGCCGATTAGAAAAGCTGGAGGGAATAACACTCGATTAGGGACCGAAAAGGCCAGCCAGCCTCATGATGCGGCAACGGCATGGACCGCGAGCATGCTTGCGACTGCGAGCCGGCTGCCTTTCACCTAGAGAGAGTGATGGGCAGAGTGGGGTGCGACATGGCCTGCTGGTGCTGGTGCTCTACCAGACTGGACATTGCTGCAGTGTTTGCTTGTGCAGGCAGGAGACCAGGGGCAGGCGCGCGCTGAGGACGATGGCAGCAGGAATCAAAGCTTCTTTACGAATACTACTGTATACGCCCAGCAAACAACAAAATCCATGGTCATACAGTAGATAGCTGAGCTGCTCTCGCATGCTCAAAATCCATGGCAGTAAGCTGAGCTGCTCTCTGCTGACTGCTCGGGGATAGAGTAGGAAAGTGTGATTAGCTCAGGTGGAATGACCAGAGTGCCCCAGTGTTGGTGGCTTTCCCTATCCAAATCACTAATCAGATCTTTGACCATGACCTCTCATAAGGCGTTGTCTTTTCTTGGGGCATGTGAAATGGCACAGATGTGGGGGCATTATTGGGCCATTTCGTCCCTAAGGAATCAAAAACATGCATGAATCATGGTGGTAAGTTAAACAGCTGAATCTGTGAAGGCATTCCAAACTGATATACAGTGTGATGAGTTGGTAGAGTATTCTGTTTTCAGGCTTCAGGTGTACGTATCTCAATGATTAAAACTGAGAAATTTTCTTCTTGGAGCTACGGAGCAACACGTCCAAACAACAAATTGCTCTTCCAGCACAATGCTGTGACCATTTGCAAGAATCATCGAGCCACCACACCGCTATCATTCCGAAGGAAACATGCTGGAAGATCAGAAAAGGGGATTGGAACATGCAATTATTGTCGCAAGGACTGATGGCCAACCACTTGTACAGTGCCGGAGGACTGGAGGTACCAGCAAGGAATGAATGGTAGTACTCCTACAAAAGCATGAAGCACAAACAAGAGCATGGAAGAGAGGGAAAGGAGACGCCTTTCTTAACTGCTAGTTGCCACAAGGACCCTCAGATATCTAGGACAAAGGAGGATTTTTTTCCTCAAACCAACAAGAGCCTGTCCTTCAAATTGTTTCAGCCAATCAGGGTAAAAATTTGCAGGTAAATGCGGATTTCGAGTGACATGTCTGAGGATTAATAGTAGTACGTGCTACAGTTTCATTGAAGAGGAAGGTCGCCATCTCGTTCATGTGGCTAGATAGAGACCTGAATCTGCAATTGTCTATGCAGGGGTTGTCGGTGGGGAGATGGAAAGGGACGCGCCCATGACAAAAGATTACTACTACTACAGTAGCGCCTCGCTGCTACAGTGAAGACTGCGCTGTGGGCACGGCCGCGATGGCGAGAGTTCACAACGAAACGAACACGAACTCTCAGACAGACGAGGAGGCCGCGGCACGACTACGGATTGGGCGAAACAAAAGCTGTGGGGAAAAAGCGAAGGGGACTGGGCTTGCAAGTCAGGGGATTTATTGGAAGCCGCGAAAGGCACGCCTACCAGTTCTTTGTTTCTTTGGTTTTTCTTGTACTCTCGCTCTAGAAAATTTGGTGCCCGGCACAGGGAAGGCTGCAAGGATGGTCGCTTTGTCCCAAGCAGACCCACAGCTTCCAATGCTCTTTCTCTTGGACGAATCATGCTTGTGACCTCGCCCCAATGGAAATGCAGGCAAAACTGTAATGCCACTCCCGGCGGCTTGCTTCCAATGCTGCGGTGCTCATTATTCTAATAGTATTATATAAAATTCTGTAATGTGTTTACTAGTAGTACAAACAGACAAAAGGTATGTAAACAGAAACTATTTCCTTAAAAATACTACTACCTGACCAAAAGACTAGGCAACCTGATGCTGTTATCCAAGAAAAATAATACCACTATAGAATACCAAATGATTAAACAAAAGCTTGGCTAGGAATATTCATTTTTTTTTATGTTATCCTTTTTGTTAAGGAGGGCGTGAACCATGGAGCACACAGAAATGATTTTCCCTCTCTTCCCTTAGAAACAAAGCACACAACATGACCGTAGTGTATGTAGTGGTAATGAGATGCAGAGAATCCGACACATGAACGCAGCAAACAGTGTGTCCACTAGGCCGGCAGTAAAAGCAGGAATCGCTTGGATTATCTACTAATTACTATTCTACAACCACAGTTAATCTAATGGGCTCAAGTACGGCTCAACGTTCAGCAACGGCAAGTGAGCGCCAAATAATTAGTACCAGTGCCGTAAGAAACTGCAGGTTACTGCCAGAGCAGCACAGTTCTAGCGATTAAAAATTGCAGAGAAGCCTGTGGTACGTACGACTAGTAGCATCTCCGAGGCAACAGAAGGTGACAAGGCAGCAGGAACTGACCTTTGCGTCATCGATCTCCGGCGAAACCGGCGGGCTGTCGGAGAGGGAGCCGCCGCCGTTGAGGGGGCCGCTGCTGTGCGAGAGCCGGCCGGAGGTGAGCGGCGCCACTTCCTGCTGCAGGGTCGCAACACACAGCAAGCGTGTTTCAGACATAAAAAATCAGGATTGAAAAAGAAAAAAAAAAAAAGGGGCAAGGTTAGCAACAAAAAACTGAAACCATGTTTCTCGGAAGAAGAAGAAGAAGAAGAGCATGTCTGCTGCATGAGGAATTGATGGGGCTTAATGGAAGAGCCCTGGTCATTAATGGCGACTAAGCTGCATGCTAGACTTAACTAGAAAGAATGGTGGGGATTACAGTTGTTTTTCCAGGCCTGGCAGGAAAACAAATCTCTCCTTTGGCAGTTTCTCCTTGTCCCAACGCGGAGTCAAAGTGAAACAAGAAGGGGAGGTGCCTGATGTGGGAAAGAGTTGAAACGACACGGAAAAATTGCCAACTAATCTCAGATGTCCAGATAAGGGAAAGATCCATCGCAAAACTTTTCAGGCAGAGGAACAAATCGAGAGGTTCTTAAAGAACAGATGGAACCAACCAATCCGCAGTTAAATGCAGCCAGGAAACAAGAATCAGCAAATAAAAAACGACCAAAGCACACAACTTTCTTTTTTGTTTTATTTAATGGTGCCCAGCCAAGGTGTTACCAAGAATCAAAAGGGAAATCCCCGGCAACAATTGAAAAGATTCGATTTTGAGGAGGAAGAAGAAAACAAGACGGATCGGAGAAGTGGGAGGAGGAGGAACGAGTCAGGGGCGACTCACGGATTGTGCGAGGATCCGTTCCATGATGAGCTGCGACGTGGCGGCGGACGCGAAGGAGAAGGAGCTCCCTGACGCGGCGGCGACGACGGCGCCGTCGTCGAGTTCGCACGCCGCGTCCTCCGCGATGGGGCTGGCGGCGGGGGGCGGCGTCGGCGGCGGATGCGGCGCGAACGCGCGCCCCGCCGAGGCGCTCCAGGACCGGGAGAGGAACTCGAGCGGGTCCAGCGGCGGCTCCGGCGGCCGCAGCTCGCCGGCGGCCACGGCCGACGTGCGGGCCCGGGGATCGCCCATTGCGCGCGCGGGGGCAGGCCGCGGGGCCGGGGAGTTATGGAGGTGGAGGTGGGCGCCGAGTGTGATGCGAGTGAGTGAGGTGAGCGGGCGGCCGGGCGCGTTACCAGTGAGGGGGATATTTAAAAATTTACCCCCCTTACCGACGGCGTCTTCTCATTTGCCCTTCTTACGGAGCGGTCTTAAAATTTGCCCCAGCCAGTCATCCGATGCTACAATTTTGCCCTTTTTTGCCTCCATGGCAACACACATCAGCACACCAACATGGATTGGCCAGGGGAAATGACATCCTTACCCCTCTCTAGGAATGTACAC
>JAKNSH010539595.1:0-23438 GCA_027790015.1 Cymbopogon flexuosus
GAGCCTAGATCATGAGTCTTGAACTCACATACGGTACGGAACATGGAAGACGTGACTAAAAAAACATCCTCTCTTAGTTTATGGAAATTAGTCTAGACCTAACGAACACTAAGTTAAAAAATAGTTTTGCTTTTTATATATTTTTTCTATATCTATAATTTTTCACATCATTTACAAGCTTGTAGTTTTGTCCCAAAAAGAAAAAAAAACAAAATAAAAAAGGGATAAGGTGCGAGTTGTGGTTACTTATATGAGCACGTATCATGAGTCTGGACTCACATGTGGTACGGAACATGGAGGACGTGGTACGAAACACGAAGTACCTAGCATGAATCTGATCAAAGTCAACTTGTGATTTCCAAATCCTGGTATATGCACCTGACCATATCTTTGACATTAATTTGTTTTTTTTTTTGGTGTACACTTGCAAAATGGCGAACTGAAGTTTTCTATCTAATATAAGGGGTGAAATTGTGCCCCATATGGGCATTTTAGAAAATTTGAACTAAACAACTCAAACTTTCAACGTATATATGTACATGACCACAAACAAATGAACACCAAACGAATGGCCTTCCCCAAAAATTGGACATCATCAATTCATCATGCTAACTAAAGCAGAGCAACGTACATAATCATATCACCTGGGCCCAGAGAGCCGCACAGCAGAAAGCAAAGCATCACTGTTGTAGTCCGACATCCCAGATGACGTGCCCTCTTCGCTGGTAGATTTGAAGGCATTCACGTAGAGCCGGTATCCAATATGCGACGATATTGGTGGCTGGGGCACGTCACAGACGCCTTCCAGCATCTGAACAACCTTCGACATGGATGGCCTCTGATAGAAGTCCTCCTGAATGCACCACAGGGCAACCTTGATTGCCATCTCAACTCGGTTATCCTGGTCCTTGTATTTTAGCTTGGAGTCAGAGATATCACGGAGATCACCTTCTTCCAGTTTCTTAAAAGCATATGAGGGGAAGTGAGCTTTCTCCGAGCCTTCCACAGGATCATAGCTCTTCCTCCCACTGATTATCTCAAGGAGAACCATCCCATAGCTGTACACGTCGCTCTTCTCTGAGATGGCATAGTTGGTGATCCATTCAGGTGCAAGGTAGCCCCGAGTGCCTCTGAGCGTCGTGAACACATGGCTCTGCTCCCTTGTCATTAACTTGGCGAGGCCAAAGTCTGACACCTTTGCAAGGAAGTTGTCATCAAGGAGGACATTCTCAGGTTTGATGTCACAGTGAATGATCTTGGACTCACAGTCCTGGTGGAGGTATGCCAACCCCTTGGCTGTTCCAAGGGCAATGTTAAACCTCGTGTCCCAATCAAGCAGGGAGGAGTCCTCGTTTCTTTGGAAAATCCATCTATCTAGAGACCCTTTTGCCATGTACTCGTATGCAAGAAGCCTGTGTGCTCCTTCAGCACAAAAGCCTCGGAGTTTAACAAGATGGATGTGATGTATGCTGCCAATGATGGTCACCTCAGAACGGAATTCTTTCTTCCCTTGTCCTATGCCCTCTAGCTTCTTTACAGCGATGCGACTGCCATCAGGCAGTGTACCAAGATACACAGATCCAAACCCTCCCTGGCCAAGCTTGTCTGAGAAGTTGTTTGTTGCATCCTGGAGCTCCCTGTAAGTATACCGTGTCGGTGCTCCTGATATAGTTTGGAGGAAACCATCATCTTCTGATGAACCAGCATCATCATGCGAGGGTGTATGGTGACTCCTCCTTCGGTAAATGCAGAAACCAACATACACAAGGACCCCTATGACAGCCAAAGTTCCAACTATAATGACAACAATTACGATGGTGAGTCTACCATTGTCACTGCCACCTTGCCCTGTGCCACGATTACTGCTTGATACCTTAATGAAAGATGCGAAACTACTCTTACCTCCATCTTTCTGTTGCAAGCTTCCTATCTGGTCCAAAAGGAAGCAATCTCCTGAACTTTGGTCGAAGAATACAGCAATGCATGAGCAGTTACCTATGCAAGCATTCTTGCATCCTGTGAGGTTTGTCTTGGGCACAGGCGATGTGAATCTAGTGCCGACATACCCAACACCACTGTCCAGTTGAACCAGCTGAAATTTGTCCTTTGAGTTGCATGGTGATATGATTCCAGGGTCGCAGTTTGAATAGGAGCTGAGGGCTGAAGGACACTGGCATCCTGTCCCAATGTTGCAAATGGAGTATGGCTTGCAGTGGGCAGGCATGTCACATGAGTCTTGTGGAACTGTGATAGGAAGAGCACTCTTGCCATTCATATTCTGGAGCATATAGAAGTTAATCGAACCATCATTACCGAGGACAGCAGCCAGTGTGATGTTAGCATCACCCTGCTGCTGTGCAATGACAAGCTGTGATTGAAGGAGCCCTGATTGATCATAAAACGACCAGGAACCTGAACTCAGGTTTGCAGAGTATATATTGTTGTTGCCATTCTTGTCGATGATCATCCTGTTATCCTGCAGAGCAGACCAGTACGGTTGGGGCATCTGTAAGCCTGCATACAACAACATGTCCCCAGATTTGATCTTTAGTGTATAGGTCATGTTCTGTGCACTGGAATGGCTCACCAAACTCATCCCCTCAACGAAGCTCTGTCCAGACAGAAGTGTGTCTGTTGGATGGCTGAAACTCTGCCACAGAGGAGAAGAGCCGTCCTTGCCAAACACTACAAGATTGCCCGAGTCTAGCAGCTGCATAGAGGTGGCCCCCTTGCCGGAGATATTGGCAGTCCAGACCGTGGAGCCTCCAGACTGCAGGTAGGCATTGCCATCCTCATCAAACACAAAGTTGTCTGAATGAGAAACTGGAGAGTTAGCATTAGCAGACCAGACAATAGTAGTGGTGACCAAGTGGACTACTGCAAGAATGTAGGATGTGCTGTCTGACACGCTGATGGTGGCAAAGCCAAAGCCAAAGACAGAGCCATTGGACACAAGGAACTTCCCATCGTTATCAATGTAATCCATTTCCGAGGCGCTGAACCCTGGCATGAGAACTTGCTTCTGGGTACTGCTGCTGCACATTATCCAGAGATTGGCTATGGCAAGCGTCCATAGTATAACTGAGCATTTTGGTGGTCTGTGATGTTTGCTGGTAACTTCCATGAGCGCAGCCTTCCACAACCATCCATTCGTTCCCTCCATCTGAAGCATTTAAGAATGTGCATAGTTAGAAAATCAGTTGGGAATAGAGGAAGTCTTGGATTCTGAGATTGAACAAAACAGCTTTGCAGGTTGCAGCTCGCGGCATTTATTTCAATAGGTTTTCTCACTAATTTGCATGAAAATTCAGAAGCAAGCATGCAAAATCCTAATCTAATATCTCTATACAGTTCATACCCACTAAGCAATAAATGATAGCTAAATCTTTACTCTCATGCCTCCACGTCACTCTATTTTTTTAAGCCATCAGGTCACAAGGAAACAGCGATATCTAGCCATCCATTCATCATTAGCTTCTCCTTGCATCTCTAGCTAGCTTGACCCCTTCTCTTCCCTAACCCACATCAACGCTAGCGGTGATGATTTTTGTGGCATTCAGGTACTCAGACGTTCCGTCCCCTCACCATTATTCAAGAATTGAATGCCAAGTCCATCATTGGCCACCAATGCTCCACGATGAAAAATTGAAAACTGCACTCCAGCGTTTGAAGTACCGCGTCACTCCGAGTCTCCTGATCCTATTTAAGCAGAACCCATCCTTTCCACACCACGTCTCTACGTATATAACCAGCAACGAGCATGACCCAAGGCTGGTGCCATTCTCTGCTGCACGCAGCACCTCTCTCGCTGATAAGAACCACTGATGTGAACAACAGTCTCCTACTGCTGCAGATGCAGCTATAGCACACACCATGTGTCACGGTTCGTACCCTCCTCCTGCTCCGCTCCATCTCCCTCGTGGAATCAGGCGCACTTGCCAAGCCGCAGTTTGTTCGCTAATTATGTTTTAGTTCGGACACAGATGTTGCCGTGACTCCGTGAGTTTACCTCCAACTTCTGGCCATCTCATCTTCAGCAACAATGACGCTTGACGCCAAGCAAGCTGCGAGTGCCATCCACGTCACATCAGAAATCAGATAGTTGTGGAATTGTTCATCAACTTCGCTCTGTCTACATAATCTCTATAATATTATGATATAGTTAATTGGTATCTGCATGACATACCATTTGTACACCCTCTATGTTAAAGAACTTTACATATAGGAATATAATATGATATAATATAGATTTTTCAAAAAATATGATATAATATAATATAACGTAGGCTTGCTCAATGTTTTTTTTCCCTCCCATTTGCTTAAAGTCTGGCCTCTTCCCAGAGCTCTTTATTACAAAGGCAATTTTCTTTCAGGTTGTGATTTACATACTCGTGCAATTTATGTTCATACTCTATTATCGGTCACCACTCACCACAGTTAACCTTTCTGAGATTTCAAATTCGGCACAGACAATACATTGGTTCATTGTGAAATTTCAAGTTCAATAAATATGGACAATACATTGGTTCAGATACGAAGCTCCCATATTGCATTATAAATATGTCTTCGGTCTATATGCAAAGTAACTAATGATTAACGAGCAAGAGGGTTAAAGATCGATGATATTTCTGGTTTTGTAATTTTTTTATGATGATGTACAATTAATAATTCTTTGCTGACATAGCACGATACAAAGCCTGGCATCAAAATTATATAACATGGTTGGCAAATGAAAACATATTTTCAAGCAAAAACATAATTGAGACAGGTAGCTTTCTGTATTTTCCTATATTTGCAACAAGAAATATTCTCCATACGCACGTTAGTCTCCTCTACAAGCAATTCAATATTTAAATACAACTTTAATTTTTGCTCTTTTTATTATGACTTAAATTCCCGCAGCAACGCGCGGGGAATTTAACTAGTTCCTAAGGGAATCCATAACAGCCTGCACGTGATAATTATGTACTATAATTGGCTAGATACTCTTTTATTTTTCCTTAAGTGATATAACAAATGTATGCTGATTTCAGAACAGTAGTATAGATGGAAAAATGTAGCACAAAGTGACTATAGGAGTATTGGGATTAGCCATTTGTTTTGTTACAGGGAATTGTACTAATTCACATGTTCTTCAAGACTTTCAGCATGAAGCAGTCAATTCATAAGAACTGTAACTTGGATGCAGAAAAGATGTAAACATAAGACCGTCCAGAATGAGATACTTTTGACTGTTGTTCTAATGTCTTCAAATAAAATAAAAAACAGGGTCATCATCGTAAAACCTACCCTCATGATTGGCTGGAACAAGAGCTCATTAAGCTACCTTGACTGGGAGCAAATCCTGATAAAGCTTCGTATTGGTTTCTCAACCTCCTCCTTTACTAACATTTGACAGTTCAGTTGAAACCCAGACAGACTACCTTCAAGAAACAGATACAAGGAATGAATAATGGCAAATTGGTAATCCACAAACAATATACTTGAGAGAGAGAATGGAGAATTTCCTTTTTATATATATAAAAAAGAAAGAAATAAAATTCAGGGCAAAAGTAATACAACAAAGTTGCCACCAGAAAAGCATGAAATCAATGGACCACGGGGTGTTGGCATCAACTCTTTTTTTGACTTAAACATCAAAGCAAAGTGAGCACGACCTGGAGAGGCCCTGGTGAGTGGTGACTGACCGTTGACCGAGAGTCCGTTGTGACCAATACCATCAAAGCACTATGCAGCACCAGCACGAAGCAGGGGCCAGAGGTAAAAGCCTTGTATATATAAAATAGTAAATAATATCATAATATGTGCAGTAGCACCTAACATTCCACCAAGGTGGTTTAACCGCACATCGCCCCGCTCCAGTTTGCTCTTGGCGAGAGCTTTCGGTGTTTCAAACTGCTTTCTTGCCTCCCCTATTTTTCTTTCTTATACTGTATATATCTATCTTGAACCCTAATCCCACAAATTAGTCTTAAAGCAGAGTACGCTAGATTCTGAATTCTCGAACCAGGGGGGAAAAAAAGAAAAGAAAACTACTTCATGTGCTATGGCGCATTCGTAATTCCGCGTAGCCATTGCACCGAGTAATGGAAATTTCGGGGGCTACAGTTGTCCAGTAAATAGTAGCCCATTACCGTGAGAATCCGACCGGCTAAACCGTTCAGAAATTGGCTAAATCGAAGCCTAGAAGATCGAAATTCTAGTCACGAACATCTTGTCACTCTCTAGACACAGAAAGAGATTTGGAGGGCTTGTCCCTTTCTGCTCCCCATAGTGGAGAAAGGGCACTCAATTCCACCAAAAAAAAAGTACACCCTGAAAGTCGAGATCGTCTTGAAGCAAGACACGGACCCTCTATGTAATAAACGGGTATATCTCCACTCCAAACTGGGGAGAAGAAAAAGAAACCCATGGATGAAGCACGCTGATGCTAGTACTGAACTCATGGTAGAGAAGGAAACAAGCAATCAACGTGAAGCAGGGGGCAGTGTCTGAGAGGCGTCAGGCAGAAGGGGGCGAGGAAGAAGCAAAGCAGGGGGCAGAGCAGAGCAAAGTGTGGTCACCTCTGGGCCCGGAAGCGGCGGCGCGATGGATGGCCTCCGAGAAAACGATTTGGCGCTACTGGGCGCCGCGAGCGAGAACAGAGAAGCGGAGGAGCCGTGGTGATGGCGTGATGAAATGGAGAGAGGGGGAGGCGGGTCGAGCAGGTGGGTGGACGGCGACTTGGTGAGAGAGGCGGAATTAAGGAGGGAGCGGTGGATGGATGGGCGCACCGCAAGTGGTGACCATGGCGGCTTTGTTTAATCCTCTATCTGGCTACCTTGGTAGGGAGGTCATGATCGTCCCATTTTATTTATGTACGCCCGTTCCCCACGTACACATACTGTGCGCTGCAACAGGTTGGGATTTGGGATCGCCGTAGCTGCAAAATCAGAATCAATCAAACACCCACGTCTAGGACAGCCCAGCGGATGAATTGTCTACTCTCTTTTTTTTTTTGTTATTTATGAATTATTATACACTGCTACACTACTACTCCTAAACAAAACAGGTAGGATCAGTCTTGTGTTAGACTAGTGAATCGTGTGCGCAGATTCAAGTTGACTCACCCGTTGGGGCGGCCGCCCGCGAGCGCCGGCGGCGGCGGATGGGGCCAGCAGGCGTGCATGGGCCCTGGGCCAGGAAGAGCGGGCGGGCGCCGAAGGTAGGTGGAGGGGCCTGCGGCGCGGCTGCCGAGCCGGCTGGGCGCCGGCGGTGAGTGGCGAGGTGGAAGCACGCAAAGGCAAGGCGGGGAGGGCGAGGAGAGCTCCTGCCTCTGCCTGCGTGGCTGCTGCGACGGAATGAGATGGGCGTGACGAGTGTGACCCACGGGGCGGAGGCGGACTTTGTCGGAGCAGCAGCGCAAGGACGGGACGGCGCAGCAGCCACTGCCGCTCGGGGCAGCGACGACGACCCAAGCGAACTCGACGGGCTCAAATGTACAGTATGAATGAACGGCCCACCGGTGACGGTCCAGGCCCAGAGCAACCGGTAACCGTTGTTGTCTTTAATGGTTGCCCCAAAAGTCCACTATTTACGGCCCGTATATCGATATCTGTAATAATAATTAATTAATTAATTTAATAGCGAAATCTGCCTAGCTCTTGAGATGGCCACGTTTCTAGCTTTTTACCTTGCCACGAACTAAGCTCTTAAAATGGCCACGTTTCTATCTTCTTATTATCTTGCCACATCCGTGGACCAAATCTTTGCATTTCTAGCTTTTTACCTTGCCACGAATTAAGCTCTTAAAATGGCAATGTTTCTATCTTCTTATTATCTTGCCGCATCTTCTAATCTTCTAATAGCCATGTGGACCAAATCTTGCACGACAAATCATTTTTATAGAGAAGAATACAAGAGCAAACCATGTTTCTAGACCGCTCGCGAGATTACATCTACATAACTTCCAACTTACACCTGACACCTGCTTTATAGGTCTAAGAATAGCCACAATTTATACATAGGGAGTATGCACACAGCCAAAAAGAGAAGGTTTCCATCTTAACTGAACCTGCTACTCCTACTACTACAGATCAAGGAATGCTATCAAATTTTTCTAAAATTGTGAATTTTATGTAATCTACAGATTCCTTTTCATAACTAGAACAACAAGCCTAGTTGTGTAGGATTTGATTGCAAATTCTAATACTGTAAATTGTAAATTTAGTTAACTGCAATTTTAATGATAAGTATATGAATTTTGATTCCTATTGATCCTACATTGCAAAACAAGAACGAATGGTGGGCATCTGTGTTTCAGAGATGGGATGACCCTGGATGAAGACAGATGGTACAAAGGACAGAGGAAAAACAAGGACAGAAGCAAAGCAACTGAAGGGCACACATGAATCCCTTTCCAGTTGCCTGATCCTCTTTTCCCTTCTTCTTGTTCATCTTCTTGTGTTTTTTTTTCTCTAATTTTCGCCCTTTTCTCCACTCTCAATCTCTTCTAGATCCAAATTTGACCGGGGGGGAGTTTCTTTCGTGCCGGAGGTGCAGTGGCAGAGCTATAATTTTTGTGTATTGATTTAATTGGTCGGATGCTGCATTGTGGGCCCAAATGAGCACAGACTTGGGTTGACGGGTTTTAGATCTTCAACCGTTACTATTACTCGGGCATGTTAACCGCCTGGGGTTGTTTACCGGGTTCAATTCGCGGACCCGCTATCTGTGTAACAACTTTGACACTGCTCATGACAGATCCCACTCTTGGATGGTGATCCAAGGGTCTAAGACGTTGCAAGAAATATTGGTTACTTTTATTTAAAGAGACTAGCAAATATGCCCGTGCGTTGCTACGAAAAAATAGTAACATATCATAGTCCAATAAGTAATTGGACATGTTTTTGTAATGAAAAACAATTAAACATGGTCTGAGTCATTTTATTAATTACTCTTCATTGCTGCTCAATGATCTCTATTTGCACATATAATCTACGTTTCACAATATTAATGTGTAGACAATCAAGTAAAATGTGTGAACGAAACATATAAATTTGGAGGCTGGAGGACATTTAACAAATTTGTGTTTGTCTTCATCTACTCTTTTACAAAATAAATATTTTTTAAATAAACATCAACGTCTTGCTAAACACTATATAAGGACTAATTTCATGGGATCATATAACGACCAAAAAAAGTCATGGTTTATTTGTTCTTCATGTCAAGGTAAAAAAAGAAAACACCTAACTAAAAATGTTGCAAACCAACTCTAAAAATATGTTCCATTGGGACCATACTTACTATTTCCAAACCTTAACTATCCTTTCCTTTTGAGCTTCCAATTTATCAATTCTATTTTGGTGACCATACCGATTTAGTGTTTATAATGACATTTTTGTACGGGTGCATTTCGCCGTATCGTTCCGGATTTTCCGTACCATTCCAGAATTATTATTTTAGATTTATTCAATATATTCTAGCCTTTTCGCTTATTATAAATAAAAATCTATGAAATTTAATTTTACGTAAAGACAAAATAATTATATAAATATTTATTGCCATTGGGTCGGATAGTAGATAGAAAAATAGAAAAAGAAAATATGCCAATTCACGGCTTGGCCGTCGGTGGCACAAAAGGCCCATGTCATGTTTTAAGTCCAGCAGTAATGAAGGAATTTCTATATTAGGAATCCTCAAATTTCTCCAATTTAATTTAAATCTTTCCACATTTTCTTTGTCTCTAGTTTTTTTTTCATCTGGAACCCTGTATTATTTATTTTCTCTTCCCTACTTCTAATCCGCCGCGGACTACGTACGACCACCGACCGGACTACGTACTACCGACGAGCGGACAGATTTTTCACAGTGAAAAGAAATTTTCGTGTTTTATTATTAGCTATAGATATAGCAACTCCCATAGTCTGATGTCTCACACACGAATGATGAGTACCTGTTGTAAACTCTATTCTCTTTTTATTAATACAATGCCGCGGCTGCCGGTAACCGGATCTTTAAAAAAAAAAACAAATGATGAGTACGGGACAACCGGCATGGACACCCTATGATCTACAGGTAGTACAGTACTAGTACTGCTAGCATCACGTATCTTTTTCTTAAGATAATGGAGAAACTTTCTGCCATTTTGCACAATCCGTTGCATATATATGCCGAGATTCGTAATTACAACATCAATATTATGATTAACAGGGGGAGAAACAAAAGTGACAGAAAGGATTAGCCACAATTCCTATCACAGCAGCAAGACGCATCAACTATTTGCGCATTTGGTAGACAATTTGTTTTCCCTGAAACTGAAAGAGGCAGGTACATTCAAAGCTTACCGTGTGATGCTGCTTGTCGATGCCTATGAGGCCATCGTAGTACCGCGTCTCCACGTACTCCTCGCCGTCCACATCACATCCCTCCTCCGTCCAACACCAGCTTCTACAAACGACAGGGCATCACGCTCACACCGACCGATGGGTTTCAACAGCCAGCCCAGCACGAAGCAAACATTCAAGTGCTACTGTGCTAGCCTGCTAGGAAGGTGGGGGAAAAACAGAGCTCGGACCTGGGGCTTGACCTCGAGGTTGCGCAGCTTGCGGAGCTCCGGCAAGTCGGGGTCCCCGACATCGACGGCGGCGTCCTCCGCCGGGTCGCTGCACGGCGGCTTGGCCGGGCGCCTCGGTGTGACGCTGTCGAAGTAGCCCCAACCTCGAGATCAGCGGATCCAGGGGGCTGGGAGCTGCAGCCCCCCCTTTGACTAAAAATAGGTAGATGATTGTAGTCTAAATAAACCCAAATTGTCTTCAAATAAGCAAAAAAAACTCCTTTGACCTATAAATAGAAGATAAATTTTAGCTTAATTCGTCTTTAAATTTGTCAAAAAGCTCTCGTGAGCTAAAAATGTAAGAACGATTTCAGTTTAACTCGCGCGCTCTATGTATTTAACCCCCCTTCGTGAGCTGATTCTGGATCCGCCACTGACTATTTCCAAATGCATTTACCAAAGCAAAGCACCAGGCCGACGCCGCCGACGCTCTGCACTCTCTATGGGCGGGCGGCGACGCGCGGTTTCGTGCCGGAGACGGGGACGCGGAGGGCGGTTTTGATGTGCCGCTGATAGCGTGGGACCCATGGCCGGGAGGGCATGGCAGGTGGTGACGCCGATGTGCCGTGATAATGGCGTTTGACTGCGAAAGCGAGGAGGTGGTGGATGGATTAGGATTAGGATATTCCGGTGGGGATCCGCCGCAGCTGTAGTGTCGCCCAAAACTCGTGACATTGATGGCGACGCTGCGCGACGGATGGTTCTCGAGCTCGCGAGGTTGCGAGCCAAGGGACAACTTGTAAATTTCAGAGAGTAAAACAAATACCAACCAAACTACCAAAACATTTCCAGAATTGTGGAAGTTGGAATAGAAATTTTGTGGTTGGATTTTTGAGTCACAGTGCTATGACTCTTCAGATAACATTTGGAATTAAAAATGTAAAATTCATATAAATAAAAAAAAATCCTTCTGCTGCGCCGCTACAGCTAGAGGATAGAGCAAGGCTTTTGATTGTCCGCAAAAAGAAAAAAAGGGCAAGGTTTTGGTAAAAATGGTCCCTCGAACAAAATTTTTTTTTTTTTAGCAGACCTCGAACAACTGAGACTGTGAGACAAAATGGTTCGTGGTCCACAAGACCGCAGTATGGGTTGAGCCCAACAAACAACGAATGGCTTGAAGCCCAGACCATCACGAGCACGATCGTACGATCCGTATCCGTGTAGAACGTCCAATGTATCTTTTGCAGGAGTGGACTCATTTATACTTCATATTATACATAAAATTCGTCCCCGGTTTGGAATCAGGATGATGATTAATCTCCGCACCTCTTGTATATGATTCGTGCACGGTTCAGTTGTGTTTAGGGAGAAAAAAACACGGAATTTTACTTTACATATGCACGGTGTGATCGGCGTCCGATCGTTTTTGACCGATGATGATTCGTTGTGAGAGCAAAAACGTGGTTAAATGGCCGGCTCATAGCGCTGCTCTTCCTCGGCTTCCGCTGGGGCACTATAGATTTGTCATTTGCTGAAACCCAACGAACTAGAATTATGCTGAAGGTGACACTTTACCTGACCTGTTTGGTACAGCTTATGATTCAAAGGAATTAAGGAAACAAGGACAGTTGACGGCATTACAGTAACCTCATGGTTCAGAGATTCAATAAGCCACACCTTGTAAACATCTACTATTCATGAGAACAATACTTGATTAACTGTGTCAGCTGCGCAAAGTCGTCTGAAGATGCCGGTTGGTACCAAGTTCAAACCTTTGTTTTTTTGAACAGGTACCAAGTTCAAACCAGCACAGATGACAGATACATGTCATATCTACAAGACATTAGCCCATACAGTATGGCATCAAATGGAACACATAATGTGTATACATGTGAAGATGCCGGTAGGTGCAGGGTAGAAACCAGGACGGATGTATGTCATGTCTACATGAAACCTTCACTCCATCTCCATTGGTACACTATCAAGAATTAAACTGGCCATTCAACCCGGCCGGGATCCATCAACCATCCATCATTCCCGAATGAACGACGTCGCTGTGCTCTGATAGCACCATCCAGTGAAAAGGTCAGAACCCAACGCTGAGCTGGAGTCCGTACACTCGTCGGTTCTATCAGTACTCATCAGTAGCAGGTCAAAACCTAGTAGACGCTCCGTGCTCCGCTCAAATCATGTTTGCAGCTAGTTCGCTGGCATGGCGAAATGACGTGGGCCGTGGCCTCCTGTCGCGGTCGTGCGTACGGTCTCTAACGATGGAAACCATGTACTCCGTATGCAACCTTTTGGTTCAGACAGTCCATGCCTGCATCGGCATCTCCAGCTGATCGCGGAAACTGGAAAGGCATCGATCATGCGGCCGGCATGGCGTCCTGGCTGGCCCGTCCTGCTGAAATCACCTCATCATCATTCATGCGATACCATAGCAATCATCATGGATGGCAGGGCCCCGCGGATCACAAGATTGCATTGGCCGGCCGGCCGGTCCCTCACCTCACCATTCTGATTTCTGAATACGCGAACTGACGCGTGTTGTGGAGCATGGACCGTCGGGACGCGCGTATGATCGTTCCAACTGGGGCCAGGAAATGCCCGCGTCGACGAAGAGTTTGGTGCACTACTAACTACTGTTCGTCAGTGTCAGTGGTGGTGTCTTTCTCGCTGGCAATTAAGCTCGCTGAATTATTATTCAGCCGCCAGCCGCCGTGTTGATGCTCCGTCCACTGATGCGCGCTTCACCGATGGTACTACTCATCTACTGTACAATGGCAAGTGGCATTAGTTTCGTCTTCGTCGCCCATAATTAGTCTGAGCTCAGAGTAACCTGAGCAGAGTAGCAGATCGATGTCAACATCAGATCTGCTCAATGATGCTGCTCTTATGCGTGAACATTCCTTTGTCGCACTCAGCTGACGCGATGAGACCAATAAAACACGGTTGACGCCAACACATCCACAAGCTTTTCCACTCTTCATCTCTGATACCTGGCTGCGAGAGCCGTATAAAAATATATTAATGCCACGAAAAAAGGGCCCTAGCTAGCAGCCACCTATATAGAATATATAGCTGAGCCTGGCATGATAAAGACTATTTTTTTCCTCGTTAAAACGAATACACATACTGTATACACTACGCTTGAGCCTGTATAATGTAAGTACAGGGTGGAGTTCAAAGTCAATTTTGTCAGATTAATGTAGGGCACATCTCTCTCTGCATGACACGAGTAAGGCAAAAGCACCACACCAACCGCTACTTGCTGGGTCCATTCTGTTTAGGAGCAACGTGATTATTAATCGATAATCTTGTTTGAGAGTCTACACGCCCAGAGTGAGCCGTGGTGCATTGCACACACTAGGCAAAGTGTGTCTTTCCTGGCCAGCGTGTATTTTTTTTTATTCCCTTTGCTTTCTTTTTCACGAAGGGTGGTGGGTGTGTATCAGGGCATCATAAAACTGCAGAAAAAGGAGAACCAGAGATGCAGTTTGCGTCGTGCCCTGCTTTAGCTGCCGCACGCGACCCGTGTGTCCCGAAAGGCCGAAACCGACCTGTGGCCCGACAGAGAGCGACCCCCACGGTACTCTAGCATTGACCAGACCCAGAAGGCCAGAACCCGCCACCTCACCAGGCCAGTTTCTCCATTTGGGGTAGCAGGTATCTCACCATTAGGCTTTAATAAGATTCCATCCGATTGTTGCTGTACGGGACATGCTTAGTATGCAAAATTATGATCGGGACGCTAAGACCTCTTTGAATCATAGGGTTCATAGAGAAATTTTGTAGGATCATAAGTTTATAGGAATAGGAATTTTATCTTTATGATCCTTTGAAGCAAAGGATTAACAATCCTTAATTCCAACAAGATTCTTATAAAATGGCTCAATTCATATGAATTTCGGAGGGTCCAACTTCTTGAAAACTTTTCTTTATGCCTATCTCTCTTCTATTTTTTTGGCGAAAGTGATAACGTAAAAAGGACACAACACACTCTGGAAAGCAATAAAAAAATTGACACTCCCTAGACCTAACTGCAAAACGCACCACTTCATACGCTAAATTATTCTGGTCTCTACCAATCTTAACCTCCAACTGGCACAGCTGAGTGCTAGCATCGTGCATCTTCGCAAAGACTTGCCACAGAGCAGAGTGATCACATCCCGTCGTATGGAATTTAGCAACCACCGTTTGGCAATATGATTCTAGGGATCATCAGAATCTCCGGCCATCGGATCGCCATGTGGACACCCTCCAGACACGCCATAGCTTCGGCCTTCCTCAGCATCCCTACAATGAAATAAAATGCGTCTGGCAGGAAGTTTCAGAGAACCTTTCTAGTCTCATATCACTACACCCATTACAACATCTCCAGATGCCTGATTAAAAGCAATATCAACATGTAGTTTTTCCTCTATTGTATCTAAACTCTCCTAATTCATGTAGGTTTTCCTCTGTTGTATCTAAACTCTCTATTAGAAGCCTCCATGTATTCTCAATTCATGTAGGATTATTATAGGTGACATGCAACAAATTTTCTACATTTTTTCGTTACTATGCTTTAGACTTTGCGTTCCCAATAGATCCTAAAAAGATGAGGCTTGTTTGAATGGTTGGAGTCTTGCATGATTTTTTTTGTGACAACTGAAATAACAACGCATACATAAATGTGGATGCTTATTTTTGTGTCCGATCTCGCTCAAAGGTATTGCATAATGAATTATTTTGTTTATTATTATTTACATAAATAAAAAAGTAAAAAATAAAAAAATTAAAACTAGCTCGCATTATTCAAGTACTCCCTCCGTCTCACAAATAAAAGTCCATTTTTGACTTCGACAAATCTTGTTTGACCCTTCGTTTTATTCAAAAAAAAAATAAAAAATTTAGTTATTTTGTTATGACTTATTAAATTGCCAGAGATACTTTCATAATTATTTATTTATTTTATTATTGTATAAAAAATTAAATAAGATGAGTGGTCAAATGAAGATCGTAGAAGTCAAAAACGGACTTTTATTTGCGAGACAAAGGAGTACGTGTATGTTACTGTTACCGCATATATTTTTGAAATTCAATTTTGCGGCCTCATAATATCTCGACATCACCTTTTTTTTGTCGGGCATCCGGCCCTGCCGCCGCCGCCGCCGTAACGTGATGGCGAGGAGCCGAGGATACCAGTGGCTTGGCGCAAAACAGTGAATATGCCGAACACTTCGACTCGCGACGGGTCAGCAGCGCAAGATTTCCATGGCTCCGGCGCGTGGACGCTGACGAGAGGAAACCTCGTGTCGTGCTCGTGTGGCATGCTTGTCTCAACTTCAACCGAGCAGCGGGAAATTGTCAAAAAAAAAAAAAAAAAAAAAACCGAGCAGCGGGAGGCCATATCCATGGTATATCCACACGCGAAAGCGCAACGCAGGGCTTGTCTCGATCGATTTCCTTCTTTGTCAGCACGCTTGCATTATTGGGCGCTTCGTTCGGACAACCGCACGATGACACGACGGTATTTGGGTGTCTCTCTTGCGCGTACGCTGTACTACGCGGTATGTACGATCACATGGAAACACGGCACGTACGTATACGGCACTTCAAGTCAGAAGCTAGGCAGACCTTAGTAGTCGCAAATCGTATAATAGTCTGATGTCTCACACACAAAAATGATTGAGTACGGGACAACCGGCATGGACACCCTATGATCTACAGGTAGTACAGTACTAGTACTGCTAGTATCGTCTATCAGTCGCCACTCCAGTTAAAGATCGAGGCTTTCCATCCAGCACTGTGGCACGAAACATCTCACAAGCTAAACGCCGAAGAGGAAAAAGGACCACTTCCTCTCATCAGGAGCTAGTACTCTAGTAGAGCTAGCAATGGGAAACACGTACGCACTCGTGTTAGCTGGCTAAGCTCCACGCCGTGGTCCATTGGCACCACTATCAAACCTAGCTTCAGTAGCTTGCATTGTCCCTTTCCTTGCGATCAAAAGGCGATGACAAAAAAGAAGTTTCTCATATGTACGTACTATCACTAGCTGCTGGCAGTGGCGGATCCAAAGGGGGGCTGCCGGGGCTACAGCCCCCCCTAATCACCTTGATTCCTTTATAAATCACTGTTACTTAGTGTGAAATCACCATTAACTTTGAACTTTATCTATAAATCTTTTTGGCTTAGCCCCCCGTTTGTTGCCAACCTGGATCCGCCACTGGCTGCTGGGTTCACGAATCAAGTGCGCGTGGCCCATGGCGATCGTACGTTACGTATACGTGTCCATGCCGGATGGATTAATTGAAGCTCGTGTGCACTAAAGAAAATTTGTTCCGTGCGTGATGATATATACACTATGTGAACTTTTGCGAAACATTTCAATGAGGCCATGTTCAGGTTCAGCACCGGATTTGGTTTTATCTGACGAAACCATCATTGGGCATAACCATAACTCTCCCTCTGTCATCGATCGTCCTTCGACATGCAACGGTATACGGTGCAGAACAAGTGACGAGTCTGACCATGCCAAGTTGGCAATGCAACCGGCCCAAACCCCTGCCTACTTGTGTGTTTTCGAAATCACGTGGTGCGGCTAACTTCTTTTCTGTTTCCACCCGGTCGGGGCGGATCTCGAGTAGTCGAGTGAAGCACAGGCATCATCACCCCAGACCCCAGTCCTGGTAATAACTGCCCGCCCAGCACTGGTCGACCGCGACGGCGAAAGGGACGGAGGAGACAGTGTAAGTTCACACAAGAATAAACGGATACAGATCACATGCAAACTTTCTGCAGTTCGTTTTTGTGTTTCGGACAAACACGAGAGGAGTTGTCCTCACTCGGGAGTCGATCGCTTTCCGTGGGTAAAGGTGCTTGTCCGATCGAGTCATCCGATCCATCGAGGGACCAGCTAGCTAGCTGATGGCCTGCACTCCAGCTCCAGCTGCATGCTTAGCTCTTTCTTCTTCTGGCCGGCAGAAGTCAGAAGAGAACGCGCGGGCGCGGCCCGTGGTCGATCAGGTCCGTCCGTTGTCCCGGCCGATCGAACCACCGCATCATGTATATACCCGTGTCCTATACGTACAATACATGATGGAAGCCAGAACAGAACGTACGTACGCGCCGTGCGCCGAGGCAGCCACGAACTCACGCCGACGCCGACTCGCATACAGAGAGCACCGCACTGGATTTCCCTGTGTTCTCTTAGCGGAAAAGAATACGCCGGGCGGCTGCCCACGCAGGCATAAAACAACCGATGGATCCGATCCCCACCTCGCGCGGTCGCTACGTTCCTGGATCCCGACGAACTGTGACGAGGCGAGCGCGCGCAGCCTGCCCTGCCAGGCCAGCGCTTTCCCTAGCAGGCAGACCGAGGCGCACGCTACGATCCGACGCAATCGCGCAGCGTCGCCGCTGCGCCTCTCGGGCGCAGTTCGGCGGAGTGCAGCAGACACCGAGCGGTCGCGGCGGTTGCCAAGGGCAGGCAGTGCGATCGGCGATCGCGAAGCAAACCACCACCGGTTTTCAGTTGCTATTTCCCGGCCTTTTCTCCCTGTCACTCACTCACTAGCCTCTAGTCTCCCGCCGCGGCTATTCTTAGCCTGACGCGCGCTAGCGGCCGGGCGCGCGCGCGCGGTTAAGCGAGTGTCCGGGCGCCGCGCGCGCACGCACGGTTGTTCCATGGCCGCGGCGGCCGCCAAGACAACGACGACGACGTCCACGGCAACCACCACCACCTCCTGCTCGTCCTCGTCCACGTCCACCACCACCAGCCCCGGCCCGCACCGCCGGCGCCACCCCAACGACATCGAGCAGCGCCAGTGCGACGACGACAACTCCTGCGCCTGCGTTAGCGTCAGCGGCGCCGATCACCACCACTTCCTCCACCACGCGTGCGGCGCGCAAGACGACGCCGAGTGCGGCGGCCTCCACGGGCACGGCGCCTCCGCCGCCGCCGCCGCTTCCGCCACGCCCTGCACGAGGGCCGCGCTGCTGTTGGCGCGGAGGAAGCGCGCGGCGTGGGCCGTCGCAGGCGCGGCGCCGCACGGGCGGACGGCCTGGATGAGGGCCGTCGTGCTCTGCCTCCTCGGCCTCGTCGCCGTCATCGGGTTCCTCGGCTCGCATCGGGGCGGCGGACGACGCGCGGCTAGTGACGCGGGCGGCGATGGCGCCGATGACGCCGGCGGCAGGCTCTTGCACAGGGTGGAGGTCGCCGACGCCGACGTCATGGAGTGGACGGAAGAGAACTTGACGGCCCTCGCGCGCCGCTCGCCTGAGCCGCCGGTGAGTACGCGCGCACCTCCCTCTCGCTCGCTGTGCCGGTGATCGCTCGTTTTATTGCAGCGATCATCAAGCCATGTTTTCTCTTTGGGCAATAACCACCCGTGCACGTACTTGAAATTTGAAAAGTGGCCATTAATTGATGCACTACAGGCTTCATTTGAGCACCGAAAACAATCAAATTTTGGACAGAGTCATTTGATTCGTTGGCTCGTCGGTGTTTCATGGTTCCCATTTTTGGGACGTAATTCATAAGTAATCGCTGTTGAACTCAGGTTCAGGCATTCCAAGTCAAAATTGCCCATAAAAACCAGTAACATGAAAAAAAAACGGTACTAAAAATTTTAATTTTCTTTTGGGAAATTCAAGTCAAAATTGACTAGGTAGAAAAAAACAAGTGAGTGCCAAAATGTTTAATTTTTGCGAGAAAAGTGAAACATGGCAAATTCTGAAACACAAAAGTGAACTGAGCTTGATAGAAATTTAAAAGGGAGAAGCTTCTTCCATTCTCTGAAAAAAGAGAGAAGAGCTTTTGGATCACTGCTCGTCGCGGTATGGAGTATTCATATGGGAGAAAATGATTGGTGATAAGGACCCCCAATTCCATTTCGGCGGGACAACGATCCACCAGTATTTGTTGCTAGCGTGAGTCACTGGAACCCAATGAACACGGTGCATGACGTGAGTTCCAGAGTTCAGGAGCAAGGCAGCTGATTATCTCGGTGTTTTTGTGAAAAATGGCTTTCATGTTCTTTGCAGAATTTCGACGTCTTTACATGCGATGCGAGGTTCTCTTCACATCTGATCGTTTTTTAGCTATTGAGGTCCAGTTGTACCTGAAAAACAAATGTTTACTGTTAGCTGGCACAGCTCGCTGAACAAGTTGAGTCCGAGGGCGACTCCTAGATTGCGGCTGGATACCGGAGCCTGGCGTCGCTGCTTGCGTTAGCTACTTAGCTTAGCTTGCTTAGCGCTGCCTCTACTCTGTGTCGCAATATTTGTGGTAGCTTAGTTACAACATCTCCGCGCCACTATTAAAGCCAGTGCCTCATGTTATTGTGTCGCTGGTTTCGCCATCGGCATATCGCCGTTGGTGTAATTGGGCTGTGTACACGTATCCCTTTCTCTTAATGAAGCACGTTTTTAGAGAAAAAAAAAACAAATGTTTAGAGCGCATTGGGTTGGTGACAACGATGTTGATTTCCATTGTAATTGTCAAACTTTCAAATAAGAAAACATAACAGATATTTTAGCCAACCATGTTTAATTTCTTATTTTAAAGAAACTAGAGATGGAAGTCAACTGTCGACGCCCATATATTAGCTAGAAACTCTGTAATAAAACTATCGACGGTAGACATGCTTGGTTTTTGGATCCTCCGAATGGAGTTTGTAATTCTTATAATAAAGCTAGTACTCTCCAAGAAAAGAAAAAAAAAAGAAAGAATTTGCTATTTTGATATGTTAAACTAGTACCATGGTGTCCTTAAAAAATTAGGGTGCCCATAATATGAGAAATATCAGAATTTGAAATATTTGCATAACATTCGCCTTGGAAAGGTGGATTAAAATCCAATAAGGCCCGAAGGTGTGGTGGGTTTGCAATACTCAGCTCTTAAATTGGTGACTAAATTTGGTAGGGACAACAAGCTTCAGTTCAGGAAAACTTTGGTACCCTGTCAGAGTCGGCCAGAAAGCTATCTAGTGTTCATGCTCAGCCAAAAATTTACATGCACGATTCATAAAAGCATGGCATTCATTCATATTCCATGCCCTGCTCCTTGACTTCACTTCATCTAAGAACTAGATGTGCTTGATGTACTGAAGTTCCTTTTCAAAAACGGACAGATACCTGACATATGGATGAAACCAGACAGTGAGGGTTACAGCCAGTGCATTGAACGGCCGAAGAATCACCGCAGTAATTTCCTCCGGTCCATCTTTTGCTCTGTTTCCTTTCAGCTTCAGCTTCAGCTAGACTTTCTTAATCAGGACATGCTTGCTTCAGGGAAAAACAATGCATCTGTCGGTTACCTGATCGTTGATGCAAACGGTGGCCTGAATCAGATGAGAATGGGAGTACGTGTATATTTGTGCTAATGTCATGGCAATGTCTTTCATCTAACTCTCATTAATTCCTTCACAACTATTCTTACAGATAAGTGATATGGTTGCAGTGGCAAAGATCATGAACGCATCGCTGGTGATCCCTACTCTGGATCATCAGTCATTCTGGACTGACCCAAGGTCAGTAACTCTATACATCTAGCTGCTCTGAATCAGCCTGGAGAAGAAACTGCAAGTACTAAGACTGACGATTAGTATTTTTTGATGATATAGCGATTTCAAAGATATATTCGACGTCGATCACTTCAAGGAGTCGTTGAAGGAAGACATTGTGATCGTGGATTCCCTCCCTCCAGATTACAGAAGGGTGAAGCCGTACGTGAGAGCACCCACCTCCTGGTCCAGGGTACGAGTCAACAAATTGCATTGCATTGCATTGCAGCAGCTTTAGTGAAATTTCAAGCGTGTGATGAATAACTGAATACTGAATATGCTGATGGATCGTCAGCTCCATTTTCCAGGCCTCCTTCTACAGAGACTTTTCGAAGATCCTGAGGAAGTTCAAAGTGGTGAGGTTTACGCACACGGATTCACGGATCGTGAACAACGGCCTCACTCCTTCTCTGCAAAAGCTTCGGTGCCGCGCGAATTACAAGGCGCTCCAGTACAGGAAGGAGATCCAAGAGCTCGGCAACACTCTGGTTGATCGGCTGAGGAATGGGTCCGAGCATTACATCGCGCTTCACCTCAGGTACATATCTGAAACTTCACTTTCAGCGTTCATTCAGTGATCAGCTAGCTGATCACGTGATTTTAAATTTCCATCGAAGAGATTATTATCTGCAGCTTCAGATCAATCAATCAATGAACTTTTCATTAATAATTTGCCTTAATCTTCAGATACGAGAAGGACATGCTGGCCTTCACCGGGTGCAACCACAACCTGACGCTGCATGAGGCCGCCGAGCTGACGGACATGCGGTTCAAGGTGCGGCATTGGAAGGAGAAGGACATCAACAGCGAGGAGAAGCGGCTGCAGGGCGGGTGCCCCATGACGCCCCGCGAGGCGGCCGTGTTCCTCAAGGCCATGGGGTACCCGTCCACCACCAAGATCTACATCGTCGCCGGCGAGATCTACGGGGCGCACAGCCTTGACGCGCTCAAAGCCGAGTACCCCAACATCTACACGCACTACAGCCTCGCCACGGTGGACGAGCTGGAGCCGCTGGAGCTTTACCAGAACAGGCTCGCCGCCGTCGACTACATCGTCGCCCTGCAGAGCGATGTGTTCGTGTACACGTACGACGGCAACATGGCAAGGGCCGTGCAAGGGCACAGGAGATTTGAAGGCTTCAGAAAAACCATAAACCCTGACAGGTCCGGCTCCTTTTTTTCCCCCAGAAATAGTTTGCAATGCAGAAATTTTTGTTCAAACAATCTCGCGAAAATCTACATTGGATCTTGATTCTAGAACCTGATACTTTTTCTTTTGTTTGTAGACTGAAGTTTGTGGAGCTTATTGACAAGCTGGATGAAGGTTCTATGTCATGGAGTGAGTTCCAGATTGTGGTGAGGAAGCACCATGAGAATAGGCTCGGAGGTCCGTATGAGAGATTGCGAGGTGCAAGTCCAAGGCAGGAGGAATACTTCTACTCAAATCCGATCCCCGGGTGCCTCTGCAAAAGGGTTGAGAGCAGTAGATGATATGGATTTATCTGGATTCAATTGAAATTGTTCAGTCTTAGAATTATACCGACAGCGTCAGCAACTGGACCATGAATTGAGAATTTGAGATGGACCTTTCCTCCGCATGGCAGGGATCACCTGGGTGAGGGAGAGCTAGCAAACTGACTGATACGTACTAGCAGTTAAGATTATTTTCCTAGGCTGACAGACAACACATGCAGCTGAGGTCTGGAGAGGGCAGGTTGCAGAATGTGACAACTAGTGCATTGTCAAAGAGATGTAAAGAAAGCAAGGATTGCAGATGCAAGTTTTAGGACGAGTCTGAATGGAAAAATGTTTCACGGTGGCTGCTGTTTGTAGTTCTTGGTATTTCCGATTGATTCGGTTTAGAAGGTACCATACTTTTGGATGGATTCATCGTCACCTCCTCTTGGTAAGAATAAGAGACTTTTCCCTGTGTACCATTATAAAAGTTCGTTGTTCCTTCTGTACCACTCTAAAGTTCAGCCATACCTGAGTACCATCCACCCAAGCTTTCTTGCCCCACGTACCATTCCGTTCATGTTCCGTTTGTTTTGTAACGTGGGACAAATCTGACATGTGGGACCGAGCATTACAGTTTACAATCGTACCCCTGAGACTATACAACCGGACCGAGCATCTCTGGACGAGCAGAGGCATCTCGGGAGCAAGGGCGGCTGCAACGGCGTAGCGCGAGCAGCTGCGCGCGGCAGAGGGCGAGCAGCGCGCGGCGCAGGGCAGGGGAGGGAGCAGTTGCGCGCGCGGCGGCACGCGGCGGAGGGAGCAGCGGAGGCGCGCGGCGGCGGAGGGCGAGCAGCGCGCGGCCCAGGGCGGGGGAGGGAGCAGCGGCGCGCGGCAGA
>JAKNSH010539603.1:0-16330 GCA_027790015.1 Cymbopogon flexuosus
CATACTCTTATCCGGATCTAGTGTGGCTAGCTCGTGTGCGGGAGATCGATGGGAGTTGGAGAGAGAGAAAAACCGGATCTGGTGTGACGGATAAGGTTGGTGGAGAGCAAACTAGCCCAATAAGCACCCCTTAGAGGGGAAAGTTTTTTTGGGTGGGCTAGAGTGAAAAAACTGGCTCTAGCCCTCCTGTTTGGCTACTTTGAGACTAGTTTGGTACAAACTAGCCAACTCTAACTCTGGCCCTTGATCCAAACAGGCCAATGTCGAGGCTCTGGTCGCGTTTCAATCTCTTTTCGTGCACCGGATCGGGGGCCTGGAGATTCGAATCCGGAACGGCCAGCGCACCAGCGACAAGGCACCTGTAGGCAGCCCCGAGGTCCCACACGCACGGAGATCCTGGCCCCACCTGCCAGCGACGTCACCTCCACATCGACACGGCCGACCGACGGACGGTGCGGGTCGCAGCAGTCGTAGTCAGCGTTGAAACAACCAACGAGGAGAACGCATACGCGCACTGTAGGGCAACTGATTTCGCCCAACACCAACTCTTATGAAGTTATTCCCAACAAGTCCTTTTTGTGAATTTTTTTTATTTGCGATGAAAGTCCTTTTCGTGAATTGTGATCACCAACAATGATGGAGAACAACATCCTATCGTTTGGAAAAGCTCGGGCTTTATTTTGTAATAAAACCCCGTACTCGAAGTGCTAAGTTAGTAGAATTTGTCAATCCTCATTCTCATTCTCAAGCAAGCATATATAAATGCATCGGAATAAGTTGGTTTCTAGAATTTTTTTTAAAAAAAAGTCGGTTCTAGACTTTGGCAGTGGGTAACTAGGTCTCACATTTCCATAATGATTTGCATCAAGAGTAAAAGAACAGCAAAAGAAAAGGAAACACGACTCCAATAATATCTTATTACCTCATTGATGTAAATATATATTTTTGAAAAAAATGTTCTCCAACACCATTTTTAGTTAGTTCTCCATACAATGCTATCCTCTATTTCAGATTTCTCAAAACTCATAGATTTCTCTTTGATGGTGAAATTGGCTCTTTAGAGGGCACACAAAATATGGAGAAGTTGCTTCATGGCAAAAAGATATAGAAAGCGAGTTTTGTTCAAATAACCTTTTAAATGACGATCAAAGAGTAAATTTCAAAAAGACTCTTTGACATACTTAAAGCATTGGTTGTCTCTCAACATTCTCTAGTAATTGGTATGGGCCTAACCCCTACAACTCTCACATTATTCAGTACGACAGGTTGCCAACACACATGATAAAAAAAAGGGGACAATACATCATTGAACAAATAGGCATGTGGTCCAACAGTAGAACTGTCCAGTGGAACGATACCCACCAGGTTTTAAATTCTGGTGCTCGCACCTTTTTCTGAAATTTTTCATGATTTACCGACGCTACTCATTAAGTAGGTAGGCAAGGTTCTCTTCGACAGTGAGGCGTCTGTGGTGACTTCGTGAACTTCAAGTTCTGCCGGCTCAGTCTTTCGGAGGTGCTCATAGAAATAAGGTTTGCATACCTATATTCACAGGGTAAGAGCGTGTGCGTTTGTATGAGCATTGATGTTATACTATGGCCCTGTTCGGATCCAAGGGAGAGAGCTAGAGTTGGCTAGTTTGGCATAAACTAGCCCAAAAGTTGCCAAACAGGGGGGCTAGAACTAGTTTTTTTGCAACTAGCCCTTCCAAAAAAACTCTCATCTCCAAGAGGTGTTTATTGGGCTAGTTTGCTCCCCACCAACCTTATCCGTCACACCAGATCCGGTTTCTCTCTCTCCCCAACTCCCGTCGGTCTCCCGCACACGAGCTAGCCACACTAGATCCGGATAAGAGTATGATTTAAATGAAACAAATGATTAGAAAAGTGCATTTATTGTGAAACTAGCCCTTAAATCTAAACATCTCAATGGTTAGAGCTAGAGCTGGAAATTAACTCTAACTCTAACTCTAGTCGGGCTAGAGAGATCTAAACAGAGCCATGGATAGATAGAGATGGAGTTCGTTAATTAGTTGCTGCCGCCCTCCGCCAGCTAGCCATGCAAAAGCAAAACCGACCGATCCAATTCCACTTTGACGCACGGAGAGCAGCATCTATGCTCTACAGTACTGATGATAGGACGGAATAGGAATAGCCGAATACTAGCTGCTGCTCGATCCATGGCGCTCCGTCTGGACTGGAGGAACGGGTCTCGAAAAGCGTGCGCGTGCTCGCATGGTCTTGGTGTTCCTGCAGAGTTGAGTTGCATGACTCTTGGTTTTGTTCCAAAATTCGGTTTTAATGTGTATATATACATTATTATTATGATTTATTTTTATTTCAATTAAACTTTTCTAGTTTTAACCAATACATATAATAAGAGGCATCTACACGAATTCGAAAAAGCATTATCATAACAAACTTCTTGCTTGCTTCAACTAACTTATTAATTAGTCATAGTACGATATTTTTCTCTTACAACAAAACATCATAGCCGGCTTATATATATTAATTAGCCACAAAAACCACCGTCCGAACAAACGGAAATATGCTTGGCTTGCTAGTGCCTTTTACCGGTCAAAGCTAGCGAAGTTTGCTTGTCTCTTATATGCATAGGACAAAGTCAAAACAAACTATGTATAAGGAACATTTTTGCAACATGCATGCAAAGTGTGTACATGATATGATATAGAAAAGAAAGAAGCCTACTTGGCAGTGAGAAACAGCTGGGAACAACGGTGCCTTCTCTTATTTGGGATAAGATAAGAATCCGTGGTGGCCGCCTACAAACACAAGTGATGTGTTCTACTTGTGCTTTTCCTTCCGTATGACTGCTTGCTTTCTTGTGGGCTTTGGTCTTTTTTAGCACGTGACGAGAGTGTGTATTTGGAAGCACCGTGACGGATTGGCTTTCGTCATCAGCTGCAATATTATTATATTTGCAAAATGTGTCGCTACCGATGCTAATTAACTAGTCTTCCACGGGTCTTATTATTACTATATACTATGTGACCAGAATTCAAAGACGTTAATTATTCTTATGTACGCGTACGAATATTTAAAAAAATCGTTGGGGTTTCTATCAAATATCCCATGATGTGTTATTCTATACTTGTATATCGATTTCTAGCATTGTGTAACCATCTTGAAGTAAATAAATAATCATCTCAAGGACAAATATCCCATGAGTATGTCAGACAGCCAGCTCTTCGATCATCTAGTCTGACACTTGAAGGCTATTCGTATAACTATTAATAGTATATATAGGCCTCTTACATCATCACTTGAGAAGGATGTGTGTGCAGACACTCGAGGCTAGAGACGATGTTGTATCTGCACGAAGAGGTTGGATGGCACGACTATTATCAAGACTGTCTGCATTAAGAATTTAGATGTTAGTGGGATGACATGGCTATTAGTGGAAGAAATATAATATGAATTGCTTGCACATTGAGGCGATATAACTTGTAGTGTGGATTAGCTTTCTAAAACGTATATTGTGTTCGTGAAGTTTACATAGAAACCTAAACAAGACACTTTCTTAGTTTTCCTAGCTTAAAATATTCCAGTCACATAAAAGGCAGGACTTGAAGGCCGGACAAGCTAGCAATGGATACAATAGTGCCAAGGTCTTCCACTTACTCCTCTCCTATGACTGGATCTACGTGGATTGTCTACTCAAAGGTGCGAGGTGGGCAATGTGGCTAGGGTGGATTGCGTGCATTGCAAGGCAGTGGGGTTGCAAACCCTTCCCCTCTTGGTGGTTCCGCCTCCTTCGCTGTAGATGGCTCTGTGTGACATGACCTATTCAACACAGCCATGGCTAGGGTTGTACCTTGCCGCCCTAGCTAGGGGGGCATCAATCCATGGTGGATGCATCCAGGTCTATGCTCCACCATGGTGCTTCTATAACTTGTATTATATTGCACACTATTGCTACATTAGGTTGGATTTGGAGTGCCTCATGCAAAAAACTCCCATTCAGCTTCATGTCTATGCTAGTGACATCATGTGTGCCACTCTCCTCCTTGGAGGTGCCATTGTTGTGAGGCATCTCTTTCGCCGCCTTAGGTAAAGAAATAATTTGCAGGGTATAAACCTTGCTTCGATTGATCAGATTGATGGTGAGTGTAGTTGATATAGTCATTACATCATAATATCTAGTCGTCAAACATCTAAATAATAAAGAAAACTAACATATTTATCATGCATATTTTTATTTTAAATAACCTCTAGCTCATACATGTATTAGCTAGGGAGTATATGGTTACATGGACATGCACAAAAATGGGAGCTAGTTTGGGCACTATCCAGGTAATAACTCGGTTCTAACCATCCTATCCATGCCACCAAATTAAAGCAAACTTCGGTGCAAAGCAAGAGAACACACTTCTCATCGTTGTGCACCATGGATTTAATTAATGATAGTTTGATATGAGAGATTATATGATATGAAGCCAACTGGGAGGCACCATTCTACCCAAACACCATGACTAGAGATTGGACCAACTTACTTCTGAAAAATGGGTGGGTGGTGCTTGGGTGGGGTTCTAGGAGGAAATGGACCTAAACCCCAAACCAGCTCAAACTACCTTAGATACCTATAAATTGCCTCTACAGATGCACCTCATGCATGATCACAAAAGTAATGGAGAAGGATGATCTGCCAACCCTGACCCCTAAGAATTTGATCACAAAATGTTTCTATGAGAATTTAAACATGGAAACACCAAAAATGCCCCTTTGGGACACCATTTTTTCTATTTTGTGGGTCAAATTCATGTAAAAGATCATACAACAAATGTTTGATGCAATGTACATCTTGTTGTTCATAATAAGAACTTCTTAGTTTTTTCAAAAAGTAGAACCCCATATGAGAAAAAACACCAATTGCCCAATTCTATCGTTTCTTGGATATTTGAAAGTTCCTTCATATCTATTGTGTAGACATGCATGCACTAGCAGATGGACAATATGCACTAAAAGATTATGGCTTCACAAAGGCAAATGAACAATGTAAGCATGTTCATGCTATATCCACAAACAATAGAAGTTCCCAACTTCTTATACTTATGGCCTCTATAGTCACAAATACAAAGAGATCATTTTCTTCTAAGAATGTTACTTTAAATGTCACATTATGCACCGACACAAATAGTTCCTTCACTACATGTTGACACAACTACTTTCAAAACTAGGTGAGGTTTATAAAACATAGGTCCTAGTAATTTATTTTCTTTATTACAATTTACAAAGTATTTTACTAGCGAGGATGATGGTGACAATAGCATATAATAGAGAATTAGAAGGGTTATGTTGATCTACTTGCATACCCAGAAACTATAGGAGTTACATTTTGAGTGTGATGGTTCTCATAAACCATTGGTAAATCCTTGTATTAGGGTTGGAGGTGCAAAAATGAAAAACAAATAAACATGACTCTTACTGATTAGGCCTTTGGAAAACACACTAACAGTGTGGCCATATTTAAATCTAGGCTTGCAAACAAAAAAACCTTGACATGGCCAAAATATAGTAGTTACTAGCCCATGACACAATTGTGTGGTCCTACCAATAGTAGTAGTCAGTAGCCTAGGTTATAGCTCAACCCTAGAGTGAGGTCATGGTTCGAGGGTTTCTTGTTCGGTTTCACACAAGTTTCTACTTATTGCAAAGATGGGGTTGTTGTTTTTTCCCAAACAAACAAGTTTTCATGTATTAGGAATTAGACATTTTGTATAAATTTTGGTTTTAACATTTAATTTTACCTCAAAATGGGTGAAACACGCATGTGCATCCACCAACTATATATCACCCAAAATGGGTGGATCATCTTTCCCTCACAAATATCATATGTGTTTGGGAACTAATCATGGTCCTCTCACTTCTACTTAGTTCCATCCTCGATGGCATCATTTCTTGATTGAGTGTTAAGGTAGTGGTGAATCCATGCTACATCTCCATGTGATTGGGACTTATATGGGTGTATGTGCTGCTACTGCATGTTGCTCCCCTAGGCCACCCAAATTAAACTCTTCAAAAGTGTCGGGATGAGATAGGGTCCCAAGTGAGCGGACAAACTAACAACCCTAAGTTCACCCATCAATAGATTCTACTAGGAGAACCCCCTATAAAGCCCATTATTTGGTTCTTTATTTATTTTCTTATTCAAGGTTTTCTTCCTTTTCACGTTTTGTAATCCAACTTTGTTCCCATTGTCTACTCTTTGTCTTTGGCTACAGATTTATGTATGTACTTTCATTTGAAGGTATCACAAACCTATTTGCAACATTTTTATAGAACAATTAAATTATCGCACAACATAACACCATTTGAGGAAAGTAAATACAAGATGCATCCATTACTCATCATCTATGCTATTGCTGTAGCTAGCATTGTATCATGCCATGCATTTTGAGCATTAGGATATACATAAATTTGATAAGTTTCTTCATAATCCCAAATTAAAACCAAAAGATTATCACCATTTGCAACATGAACATTTCGTTAAGAGAACAAGTTTCAATTTTAGAAAGATGCAACAACATACATCTTTTATTCTCCACACAATGGTGTCCAAGATTTAGCTGAATGGATAGCTACCTATTTGATATCTAATAGTAAAAGAAAAGGATAGAAAAAATTAAATGCTTTATATAAGGCATACACTATATGTATCTCTTATCCATTATAAGTTGTAATTTAACCTTGACTCCAATATTTTACCATAATAGAACACAAAATCTCGCTCCTCATGCACATCCAACATATATTGCCACCACACGCATGCACGCTCCAAAACATCAACAAAATTTTGCAAACACAACATAGAATGCACATGACCTATCCTTATAATGTTTACCACCACATATCACCAATCATCCATACCCAACAATTAAAGCTAGGGGTACAACTATATATCTATATCTATATCTATATCTATATCTATATCTATATCAATTTTATATTCTTTTACCTTATAATCTTAAACTCCACTGGTGTGCCGCACACTCCACCAGTAATGTATACCACACACTTCTACTGGTAGTGTGTCACACAATTTACCACTGTGCCATACATTCTGCACACATTTAGTTACGTACCCCCACTCCACACCAGCGTGCCGCCGCACAATCTACTAACATTATTTAACGTTATTATTTAGTTTTCCATTTTCCTCCTTTTTTGCCGCTTAGAGATAGATAGATAGACTGAGATATAGAGTATAGAATAATCATCAATGATTCGATAACTAGTGGTTTTCTTTTTCTTTTCTCTTTCCTGGGTGCGCTTAGCCCTAAACAGGGCGTACGCGCATCTATAAATTCCGAACGGGGCATATAATCACACCCCCACGGGACCCGGGTCTCTCTCCGTTTCCTCCTGCGGGCTGCGGCCCTGCCCTTTCTCTCTCCCCACCTCGCCCCCCGCGTGACCGAGCTCTCCCCTCCCCTCCCGCGCCGCCGACGACTCGCCGCCCGCGGCCACCCCCGCCGCAGATTCTCCCCTCCGCCAGGTCTTCTCCGACCCCGTCGCCGGCGACGAGCACCGCCAGGTACGCCCACCACCTCCCCTCCGCTCCCCTTGCTGTTGTGCGAAACCGTAAATTGATCTTACCCGTATTCCGATTCGATCTAATTGCAGGTGTATACATGCGTTATGTGATGCGTACTGACTCCGATTTTTTTTTCTTCCCAAATTATTATCAGGTGTACATGTGTACACCCCACCCGTGCCCGTACCTGCGCCCGCCCCAGCAACTACTGGATTTCTGTTGATTTGTGTGGATTTGGGTGGTGGAGGATTGATGCGGTCTGTTGGATTACTGTAGATTGGTGGCCGAATTCGGAGGGAGGCGGCTGCACAGGTCATGTTGGGGGAGCAGTGTGTGGTACTGGCGTTGGATTCGGCTAGATCATCAAGCTCTGCTGCCCCTGATTTTGATCTGACCTTCTCTGAAGAGGTTCCTTCTGTGGGAAGCAGGGGCTGCGTGGTTGAGAGCCTGCAGGTGGGGTGGGCGCAGCAGCAGAAGGAAGGGCGGCAGGTTGTGGTGGTGAATTGTTGCAGCAAGGAGGAGAAGAAGAATAAGAATAAGAAGAAGAAGACCGGCGGTGGTTCGAGGAGTCCTGCGGACAAATCTTGGGATTCTGAGATGGAGGGTGGTGAGGGGAGTAGTAGGGGAGTCGACAACAGCGAGCTCATCGGCGCGATCGGCAGGGAGTTGACGATTTCATGCCTGCTCCGTCTTCCCCGGTCCTACTACCTTGATGTGGCATGTGTTAACAAGTCTTTCTACTCCCTTATGAGGTCTAGGGAGCTTTACAGGCTGAGGCGGGAGGCTGGGATTGTCGAGCAGATGATCTACTGCTCGTGCAACGTTCTCGAGTGGGAAGGGTTTGACCCGTGCCGCCAGCGGTGGTTCAGCATCCCTAAAATGCCTCCCATAGAGTGCTTCATGCTTGCTGACAAGGAGTCCCTGGCTGTGGGCACTAATATCCTCGTCTTTGGGAAGAGGGTGGAAGCCCATGTGGTGCTGAGCTACAGCCTTCTCACTAACTCTTGGACTACAGGAGCGATGATGAACACGCCGAGGTGCTTGTTTGGCTCGGCAAGCTTCGGTGAGAAGGCTATTGTGGCTGGTGGTTTTGGTCAGAATGGTGCGTTGAGCTCTGCTGAGCTTTATGATTCTGAGATGCAGACATGGACCACTCTTCCAAGCATGAACAGGGCACGGCAGATGTGCTCTGGTTTCTTCATGGATGGCAAGTTCTATGTCATTGGTGGGAAAGCGCAGAATGAGGTCTTTAGTTGTGCTGAGGAGTTTGATTTGGAGAACAACACCTGGCGGCTGATCCCAGACATGGCACAGGGCCTTAATGGTGGAAACGGTGCTCCGCCTCTTGTTGCTGTTGTGAATAATGAACTTTATGCTGCTGACTATGCAACAAAGGAGGTTAGGAAATATGACAAGGAAAATAATGCCTGGATCACCCTTGGATTGTTACCTGGGAGGTATACATCAGTTCATGGCTGGGGCATTGCTTTTCGTAGTTGTGGGGATATGCTCATTGTAATTGGTGCAATGAGTATGGGTGGTGGCGGGCTGATTGAAATTTGTTCCTGGGTACCCAATAATGGACCACCAGATTGGAAGATCATTGGCACCCGCCGTTCCGGAAGCTTTGTGTACAATTGTGCTGTGATGAGTTGTTGACATACCAGGGCTGTTACATTATCAACTGTACATCTTGACAAAAGGAAGGATAAAGAAGGCAAATTCTGCTCAGTCTGCCCACTGGCATTTTAGGCTAAGCTGAAGGTCTGATAGAACTTCTCATGTAGCTTCTTACTTGCTTATGTCTAATCTCTTCATTTTAATTCCATTTGGTGGGCCTGCAATTGATTTCTGGAAAGTGGGACATGCAGTGCAGTATTAGATTAATAATTTTGATCTTCCCTGGGTACCTTGATCAAAGCTTTTTTTTAATTTTTTTAGCTCCAGAGAATAGCCTTACATTGGCAAATCATTTGCCCATAGATTGTAAGAAAGAAATAATGGAAGAAAGAAATATGTCTTTGTTGACAATTGATGCCTTTTCCCTTTGTCTTTTACTGGTTAATTGTGACTGGAGGCACCTGTGAATCATTACCTTCTATATGCGATTTATTTGCAAGATTTATAGAATAAGAGTACTCATCAATTGTGCCTTGTCATCCTAATGGTGTCTGACAATGTTAATTCTGTCTAAATTTGGCTTATTGAGTGTGGAAATCTCCTTTTGGTCATCTGTGAACTAACATTTTAGTTCTGGAACAAGTGAATGTCTTGGGACATTAGATGCTATATAGAGTTGCAATAATTCTAAATAACTGACCATTTCTTTTGAATTGTGACTTTGTAGCTTTGAGGTTTTCTTAATACTTCACAGCAACTTTAATATAATACTACTGTGATGGATTACATTATGGTTTGAATATGGTGAATTGCAGTCACCAGTCAGTCTATATTGTATGGGTACAATGTTGAAATTATTCTATATTGACTTGAACTTGATGCTTTAAGTGGTGAGCAGAAACGATAATTATTTACTGCAACGAGTGTGGAAGTTTATGCCTGTTTGTTCTGTTGACAATGATCTTATGTCTTGTACATTAGAAAAAGGAATGTTGATTGCTTTGCATCACCAATGAGTTAAGCATATCAGTACCTAAGCTGTAGGAGTGTCTTAAAAAAAACATATCATTCTATTGAGGATCCGAATTGATTGGATGCCATGGTTTTTGATGCATCGCCAAGGAGTGCAGAACTGCAGATGTGTCCCCAACACCACAGGACACCACAAGATCCTGGTTATGTCTAGGAGCAAGGCATGTCCCTAATGCCACAGGCTACCATAACAACTCAAAACCATGACTTTTTGTTTTCCCTTTTCCTGCCTGTTCATATATACCTTGGAATTTTTTTGGTAATATGGGTAGGGATTTTTTTCTTTTCTCAATAACATTTCTTGGGAATAATAAGTCTTCCATATCTACATGACTATTTTGGCAGTTATCCTTTTATTTCTAATGTTCACTAAGAGAATTGATGATATCAATGATTATTTTTAATCTTTTACACATCGCTCTGGTTATACAACGTGCTTCTGTTCTTTTTAATAGTGCAGTTCATGCTTGTTGAAGATTCTCTTTAATGCTTAAAAATCTAGGAGGGCACAAGTTGGATGATAGATAACCCATTGTCTTCATGAGTAGGTGTGGTGATTAGTCATGTATAGCATATAATAGGTGATTGTGTAATTTAGTTTGTGTAATGGTCCATTCAAAAATAACAAATTTGATAGGAGGATGAGCAGAAGATTAACGTCTGTGTGTTCTGAGCCCACTCTCTGATGAAGGACACATAACGGACACGCATATGTTAGCCCTTCAGCAGATATCATATGTTTGTATGGCTTTCTGTCAGCTGAATTGAAGTTAATAGCCATTGCTTTTAAGTCTGACTATTTGGACCATTCTTATTAGTGGTTCCGAGATATGTCATGAGTTCAGGCCATTAAATCTTTCTTGAATTGTGAAGGTTATACTCAACCTTAGTTTCATTAAAAACAGTTATGGCATTTATAATTTTTTGGTATGTAAACACATTTCCTATAAATAAGTACCACTAGTTCAATGGCAGCTTATCTGAAACTCTGGTTCATTTTGCTATAAACGCAACATGCAGGTAAATGACTCAATGTGAACTTATTGTTGGCCAGCTTGTGTTGCTGTTCTACACTGGAATACTGAATATAATCAGAAGGGTGTTTAGTATGGTTAAATTGGACTGCAGTTAGTTCATCATTTTAGCTCCTAGAATAGAAAGTATTATAACATTTTTCCCGTACTATTTCTTTATAATTGCCATATGAAGCATTTTGACATAAAACTATGAAAAAAAAAATTTGGTTAAGCATATTCATTTGGAATATAATTCAGAGTGACAAGGATATAGTCCTGTTCGTGTCCATTAGTTCGAGTTCTGACTATGCCAAAACAAGAGATGTTTGTGGCACTAGCATTTGTTTGGCAGTGATGATTCACATGCTCTATGGTAGCATCCTGGTCCCATATCTTGGTTGTGGTAAATTGTGCTAATGTGCCGATTAGAAGCAGAGGTAAATTATCTGCTGTGTTTCGAAGGAGAATCAATCTGGTACAGTTTCACCATTATTATTGTTTATCTGAACTAAGTTACTTATTACTCCCTTGCTTCAAAAAAGAATGCAATTCTACATTTAGAACAAGTCAGACTTTAAGTTCGACCAAGTTTACAGAAAATAATAACAACATTTATGTTTTCATATAGGTTTACAACGAATTATATTTCATAATTAACGTAATGATATTTATTCAATATGATAAATGTTAGTACTTTTTGTATAGATTTTGTCAAATTTGAAATTGTTAACTCCCCACAAAACGAGAATTGCATTCTTTTTGGGACAGAGGGAGTAGCTATTTTCAGCTCATGCTATCATATTGAGTTTAAGTACTCTATCAGAGCTATTAATTATTGACAATTTGATTAGCCAAATTGGCAAGATCCCATTAACAAGTTGTGGCATTTGAGTTTAATAGTATGTTAGCTCCTTTACCTTTTGTTACATTCGCAACATAAATTGCAGTTTTTTGGTATATATTCTGTTGCATGCTTCCAGTTTCTATTGGTTTGACCTTGACATGAAATAGCAACTTTCCAATTTTCTGTCTCCCTTGCTCTGACCACAATATTAACGAGCGGTTGGCTTCGTCTAGTCAGCTCTACTTTCAAAGCAACTTCTGGAATGCCAAGTTGATGCTTATGTGCTTTGAATGGGACAAATATCTATGGTTTCATCTTCTAATGAAGAGTAAGTACCTTCTTTTCTAGTGATAATTTTATTGGAGAACAAACTAAAGAGCAGAGCAAGTATATGGCATTGTGCTTCACCTGGAGAACCAAGAAAAGGCAGAAGCAGAAAGGACAAGCAATCAAACAAATAGTGTTACTAAGTAGTGCGACAAGCCTCTGAAAAAGAATCAGATCCATCACTACATTTGATGGAGATTGTTCTTTAAATTACATGCCGTTGATTTTTTTTTCACTAATTGTTTAACCACAGATTCCTCATTCATATGTGCTGCAGGATTCATGTTGGTAGAATCTCCAACGTAACTGCTCCATTAGCTCTGTCTCAGTGGCTACATGGTGATGAAGGTTTCTATGGTTAGTATCGAAACTTCAGCACAATGAATAATCTTTGCAGGGGAAATCATTGGTGGGTATGTAAAAGCTTCTTGTTTACACACAACTGAGCCAATTTAGGCACAGTTGGTATGATGTAAATCTGCTGTTTTGGCATTTTAGAAATTCCCCTCCAAAGCAAGATGGGGCATAAAGTTATCGCTAAGGAATTTGTCCTGCTCTATATTGTTCTTGATGCACCTACTTTGGTGCATAAAGTTGCTAATGTCACTGCTTTATGGTCATGAGTTGTCTATATTTTGTTGGCTTGTAGTCCAATGATGCGTTTAGCCTTATTAATTTTCTCAGGTCACAATCTACAATGTTAGATTAGATGCACCTCCCCAGGCTGAAGGATGTACCAATTACTCAATTATTTTGTGTGGATGCTGCACTTGTCCTAGAGAAGATGAAGCATCACCAAACATATCAATTCCACCTGGGGCAGATGCAAGTGAAGGCGGCTAGACTCATGTCTGTGTTGGTGTATCCTTCACTTGCCATTTGCTGTCCTTCACTTGCCATTTACTGTACAAAGAAAAAAGGTGATTCTGATAGGGACATTGAAATTTTGTCGCAAGTTTATTACTTCGTTGGTGCTGTCATGTCAGGAAACCGATGATTGCAGATTACCAAACATTACCTGTTGGGAAAAGAAAATGATGCTCTTGCATTGGACGCAATTACAAGTTGGCAGTATCTTATGCCTTTAGCAATTCCCTTGTGGTCCATAGCAGAGTGCTCATTGCATCTAAAATGGTAAAGTGAATGGGTGCTGTGGCATTCAGATGACCTTATTCTCTTGTATTCATCCCTTCAATGAAGAAACTTGTCTTGAGAGATTGCAACTCTCTAAAGTGTAATTGGACAGTTGAGCCATCATCACTTCCCTTATTCTGATTACTTGTTCTTCCGTCTCCTGGAAGTCTGCATATATGCAATTTGTATTTTTTTTTTTCTCATTTATTGATAATTACCTTGCCTGTTTAGCATGCTATATAATATCCCAGCTTTGACCTGTTTGAGAATTACTGTTTGATGCCCTTGAAAATCTGTTATTCCTTGTACCTGAGTTTCTGTCTACTTATGTTCATCCAACATTCTTAGGAATTTTTTGTTATAGTTAAATATTTGCCCAAAGGAGCCAATGGTCTCCCCTGAATGAGACACTCTTGCCCTTTTTATCTTTATTATGTATGATATCTGTCCCATAACATATTGCCATATCCCATATTGCCCTCTACACATTATTCCTGAGAGGCTGAGACAACTGAAACCTGCCAACCTACTGTATATCCATTCAGACATATCTTTTAGCCACCTACAAGGCTCAGTGCCTATCCCCCTATGGTACCAGTACCATTCATAATCATATAGGCCTTTAGTTAGTTGATGGTGGTTGGAACACAATAATTACATGATCACCAAGCCCTGCAACTGAAACCCCTCTCAAGATTGTTAATTCCATGTAAAGGTCTCCTGTGGATGTTGCATGGGGGCTAGTTGGCGAGCAAGACAAACTCTTCTCCTACCTTTTCTCAAGAACCCTAGAAGGATAATCATTTCCCAATTGCGGTTAGTTGTCGCGCGCGCCCACGCGAAGATGGGAAAGAAAGAGAGAAAAATGATGAAAAGGCGATGCAGATGTCGACGCCAGTTTTATGAGAGGTACCATCTCACCTGTGGCGTCCAATCCGAAAAGGAGGAAGAGAGGAAAAAGGAGAGGAAGCAACGGACGATTGTGAAGAGCAGGCCGTCCATGTCAATGAGGATCACACCCAAGCCCCGGCGGCTCACCGAACTTCCCCTGTTGGAAAACGATGCGTGCTCGGGCAGCACTGGCCGCCGCGGCAACTTGGCAAAACGATGGCAACAAGTGCGGTGCAGTTGTGCTCCTCGAATAACATATTGTTCTGGCCTCCACATCCGATCAGAAAGTGCATGAACACTGCTGCGTTCCTCCTGTTTATGGTAATTCATGAATGAACCTGTAATTTTGTTTTTACAGCACACTAAACGGAACAGAAAATCAATCAATCATTGATCAGGACGTTCAATTGGTAGTTAAAAAATGGAGCAACAGGATGAAGCTGAGATAGGTAATGGAAATGGCACCAATCATGGGGCCGTGAAAAATTAGCAGGCGACAAGATGACGGGAGCAGTAACTTGTGTAATGCTTTTGCTAAGAAAAATATCAAAGTGGCAGACATGCATCACTGGTGTCTGAACCTGAAGTCAACCTGCCAATATTTAATTTGTCACCACTTTTAACACGCTATATACAGCATGCTAGACTTGAACTGTAGTGAAAAAAAGTATACAGCATATTGGAACTACATTCCAACTTCCAAAGAACAGCTCCAGAGATACCAAAACTTGAGCTAGTGTACACAGAGCGAATGAACAAAGCATCCATCTGAATGACGGCCTGCTGAAGCTCTGAAACCCAAGACAGGCTGCTAGACTTGAACTGTAGTGAAAAAAAATTAAACAGCATAGTGGAACTACATTCCAACTTCCAAAGAACAACTCCAGAGATACCAAATACTTGAGCTAGCATAGTAGCCTACACAGCACGAAATGAACAGAGCATCCATCTGAATGACGGCCTGCTGAAACTCTGATTCTCTGAAACCCAACACAGGCTGCAGATCTTGGGCTGGGCTACACCTGCCACTCAAAGTCTTAACATATGAAGACGAGTACACGGCTACACATTGTTAAACAGCTAGTAGTCACACTTTTTATCTTGTCATTAGTCATTCCTTCCTTCCACACCACCAGGCACCGGCACAGCTACCACCCAACTTGCCGATTCTGGTTCTTTCACCCTAACAAAGGGACCGCCGCAAAATGTGGCTGCCAATGACAGGTCAATGTGCTTCTCAGACTCAGACCCTCAGCATAAACAAGAGGATATTGATAATTTTGCCTGCCAGATCAGCAGTGAGGATATTGATAATTTTGCCTGCCAGATCAGCAGTGATTCAAAAGGTACTATTGATGTTCAGAAAAGACAATGACTTTTTTTTTTTGAGTGATGAAAAGACACTGACTTGACAATGTAAATGATTAAAGGGCCACCAAGAGTAACATCATTTGTGCATTATGGTATCGGTGGGTAAATCTTCCAAACAGACATTATTGGAGTATAGCATCAAAAAACAATGTTGCATCAATAAGCTTTCAGGAGACCATCATGAGACATTGTAGATGTTTTCATCATCTGCCACTTGACTGTTGCATTCCAACCTAATAAAATACTATTATTTATTTATAATCAGCCAGTACCGAGTGTACAGACCAGAATGCTTAAGTTTAATAAGGTGATCCTATGCCCCTAAACCAAAGGAACTTGCATACATGACAAAGCTAAAAAGGAAACACCATTTAACACTCATCAAATGGAGACTATATAAACTAGAATTGATACCAAGAATAACAAAATGGCTGACCGAAAAGCATATGTACACATATACAACGGCCAGCCTAGAAGGGCCAACATGCACTGCCAAACTAACCAAAGAGATCATTTATTGTGCAGCTACTAAAATAATAAA
>JAKNSH010539655.1:0-13535 GCA_027790015.1 Cymbopogon flexuosus
AAATGGTTAGGGTTGGTCGCCGTGGCGAAGCTAGAGCCAGTCAGAGGGGGTGCCTACCTCTTATAGGTGTGAAAAATTAATCTGCAACCATGGTGAAAATTTGTTTCTAATAGGGAGTTCTCAAAATTTTCTAACAGGCCAGAACGTAGCTTCGCGGGGTTGGGCGCAGTGGAATGTTGGTGAGGCAGTGATCCTGTGGGAGCAGCTGATCGTGGGTATTGGAAGTCCAGTGGATGGATGACAGATGAGGGGGCACACGTAGCGCATCGTGTGCATGCGAGAATAGGGGCAGGACGACATCCGCAAGAAGGAAGAAGGATCACGTGGTTCAAACCACATAATCCTTCTACCGTAGCAATGCACGGGCATTTTTGCTAGTAATACTTAATTGGCAAAATTTGTGCCGTCTTTTTTCTGTCTGCCAACCCTATTGACCGATCGAGTTTTGGTGAACTATATTAGTCCTAAGCTTTATCCGTCTGTAGTCCAAATCCAAACCCTATTGACCGATCGAGTTTTGGTGAACTATAAGAGGTCGGAGACCGTGTCGTTTTCCAAAACGTCAAGCTTTTTGAGTATGGAGGGAGTACAAATGATTATACTAAGCAACTTCGCTTGCAGGTCTTGTAACCCAGCCTTGAACGTTGCTGACTCGGTAATAGTCCAGCGTCAGTGGTGAGATCATCATCAGCGCTCCGACCAGGTTCAGCACGGGGTAGGCCTAGTAAACTCTGATGTATAACCTTGAATCTTTAATTACGGCAGACTACATGGAGGAACATTGACACATGTTCCTGTACCGATGAGTTTATAGTAGTGTCCAGGAGGAGTGTCTCTATCAAAAAGACAGTTTTAGTCATCATAAACATTGTCAGGCGTTCAACATCGGAAAAATTATAGATAGTTTACTACTCAGTTGTTTGAGTTTGCTTGGTTTACAATGTTAGCATCAAAAGGTGTTACATGTTCGATAACATACGCCCTATCCTTGGCTGCTTGTATCGCCACAAGCCTCCCAAAGGATAGAATCACATATCGACTAATAGCAAAATCAAAAGACAACAAATAAAGATGTTAAAGGTAGCACAACTACCTCATCTAAGCTGCAACACTTAATTAAACCTTACACATGCAATAAAAACAGGCAGCTAGATTTATCGGCACGGATGGTGTTGTTACACGTATGAGCTACAATAAACCAAGCTTATGAATTGACCACATATATATTATCACGAATCTAGCACCACCAATCATAGATTGAGTACAAGGGACAACATATCTAACTATACATCAATCATTTTCCCGAAGATTGACCTCGAGGCCGCCCAAAATATGATGAAACAAGAACAAATGAGTCCCTCAATAAGCCTAGGTCGTAACACAAGGAGAAATAAGGCCGAGATTTCACCTTGCTTTGAGCGTCGAGAAGGGAATCTAAAGAACAGGGTTTAGAGGTACAGAAACAAAAGCAGAAAAGGCAATGCCGAGTAGAGAGAGGCGAAGCACCGTCCACCACAGCTGTTAGGAGCATCCAAGTAGACAAACACACAACCACCCACACTAATCCTTGCGGGAGCAGCGATGACTCGACAAGGAAGAAGAAGCTTCGGACCCATGCCCTACCGACACAGACGAGGGAGATGCCCAACGCATGAGAGCGGGGATGAGGAGGGAGGTGGGGGGGACTGGGAGAGAGCGCTGGAGAGGAGTGAGAGCGACTATGATAGAAAACCCTAGCGATGTGGCATAGGGACAAAACATTGAGGTGGGCGTGATGGAAATTATTTCCTGAGTACGCCAGAGAGCCTGCTAGAGCCAAAGCGAGCCCAACCGAAATGGACCGAGGTAGCCAGCGAGAGCACTTGTGTGCCTGAGCCTGCATAAACAAAACCTCGTGTTGTAGGCTCGTGGGTGCTTTATGTACTATGCTACCTTGTCTCACGGGCCGTCAGTTATGTACTATGCTACCTTGGCTCACGGGCCGTCAATGCAACGGACGGCCCGTGAGACAAGGTAGCATAGTACTTAAAACACCCACGAGCCTAAAGCACGGTGCACCCCTAGGCATGTCCCATATCAGTATCAAGCAAACAAACACATCCAAATGACTCATACTGATGGTTATCATGGGATGTTGGTGGTGGGCCCAATAGATCTACTGTGGAAACTATCCTAAATAGTCTTCTCACCATTAGTTGGATCCAAAATTCAATTTGGAGCTGCTTCACAGTAGAACTACAGTTTTGAATTCTAGTAGAGACTTAAAGCTATCCTAAACAAGCCCTAAAAAGATGTTTGATAGTGTAAGAAAAACTTCGTAGAAGAACTAACCCCCTGTTATCATGAAATTTGTGTGATTAGAAACCCTTCCATGTTGTGCACCTAGGGGCTCATCCCCTGTGCGCTTAAAGCTACCGCCGCTGCAGCTGCAGTAGGTATTCAAGGTCACGGGCTACAAAATACTATGCTTTGGCCTTAAAATGTTGTATCTATCTTTAGGCTACAACCGCTATATTAATAGGACTGTTCATTTCTGCGTCTGATAAGCTGGCTCATGTTGAGTTCAAGTGAATAGGGCGAATATCTTTGGTTGACTTTTCTCTTTTATTTTGTGATGCACGAGAACATCAAGGATGATTTAGAGGGAACAATCAATATCCAGTATAACATGTTTGTATTTTTTTAATTCCCTTGATATCATGAGTTGAGCATGGTTTACCTAGTTTGAATTTGTCCACTTCAGTTCAAATCTTTGACTTATTACATACGTCTGCATTTATAATTAATTATTATTCACTCAAATCCAATGTGCCATATTGATTGCAAAATAAATTCAATGAAATAGATACCACTTGCATGCAAATGAACCATTAGCAACGTCATAGCAAAAAAAAAAAAAAAACTGTGTCAATAATCATTTATTAAAATGAAAAGAAAAGCAAGTTGAAGCAACAAAAAAATCTACAAGATCAACCTGTAATGTACACTCATTTCCCAAATAATAAATAATATAGGTTGGAGCTACAAAAGAAATATGCAGTCAACACATATTTTATTATTAATTAGTAGTAATGCACCAAAGGAAAAATATAGAAAATTCATATGTTGCCTATTCAATCATATTGCATAAAAGCAATTTTAATAACATATTGGCATCAACCAAGATTTGAGTGTTTACTAAACAATCATAACTAGACAAAATTTAAATACTATACTAAAGGTCTGCTTGAATTTCATGTAGTTTTTTAGTGTATTATTTGAATATTTCAGCTAATAAGTCAGCTAATGTCTTCCTACCACTAATCCAAACAAAATACTAGCAGGTTTTTTAACTAACATAGCTAATAGTTAGTTGTTGATTCTAAATCCAAATATATATCCTCTAATCTTAGGAAGAAAATGAACCTTTGATAGAAACAGATGCTAAATCTTGAACAAAATCAAATAATTAAGCAACACTCTAGGCCATATATGGATTACTCTAATTACTAATTAGAGCGTGCTTGGTTTGCTTCCCGAATATGAATACAAAAGATTTGACAAGCCATTATTTTGGTTGATATTTAGTTTGCTACAAAGAATTTGTCAATCTCTCATATTTGGTTTGCTAAATATATGGTAGTTTTTTATCCAATTTTTTTGCTTACTAAATCTCTAGTAAATTTTGGTAGCAATCCAAACATTGCCTAACGGTAACGCGGCAGTGGGTTCTCAACAGTAGACACTGTAGCAGTCCCACCTCCACACCTGTCATTGATACCAATGGGCCTTGAGCGATGGGCCTCTGGGCCCTCTATAAATCCAACCCCGTCTTCCTCGTCTCCGTCGACGATCCTCGCCGTTTCCGTCTCCGTTTCCGGAAAGGAAAAGAAACGGAAGGGAGAGAAGAAGAAGAAGCTGATTTCGGTGAGGCCAAGCCGAGGGTGTGACTAGGGGGAGCACGCGGAGTTGGATCGCGGCGGATGGCGGCGGCGGATAGGCAGCTTGTGGTAGCCGTCGAGGGGACGGCGGCGCTAGGGCCCTACTGGTCCACCATCGTGTCTGAGTACGTCGAGAAGATCGTGCGGTACGTCCACGACCCTGCCCCCTATTCTCTTCCATTCCGTTCCTGGCTTCTTCTAGTGCGGGTGAGAAGGGGAACTTGGATAGGTGATTAGCGGTTCTGGTTGAATTTCTCCTTGCCTCTTCGCTAGGGTTTAGATGGAGGACCAGGCTCGGAGGAAGTACTCACCATCCCGATTGCTGGATCGTTGGGGGTGGAATAGAGAATTTCTGTTGACGTATACAGTAGTAGAGAACGCCTTTAAGCTTTCCGAGCTTGGGTTGGATTATTTGATGTTTCCTGATTGGGTTTGTATTACCCGTCGGGAAGAAGCGAAGGACCTCTTCAGAGTGAGTGATTTGCCTAATTTGTGATCAGTCTGGCCAAGGTAGTAAGCGACAGTTAAGACTACCACTGGCAGCTTGTTGATGAGCTTGCCAATTTTTGGAATTGTGCTCATGGAGGTAGTCAGTACGAAGTTAATTTTCACGTATTGTTAGCCTAAATGGTTGTTTAGCCCATTTACGCACCGTTTAAACGCTACATGGTGGCACACCGTTTTCAATTTAATCGGTTGTTTTGACCGTTTATTAAACGGCCGTTTTGCCCGTTTAAACACCTATTTTGCCTGAATAATGGGCTACATGGTAGGTAACCTACTGTTTAGCGTTTATAGGACAACACTTTTTTTATGTAGCTCATTTTTGTAGAATTCTTCTCGTCTATTTTATTTAATCTGTATCATGGCTTCATTCTTCTGTCTTATCACAACAGTACACAAGTATATATTTGTAAATTTGTTTATTTTTCTAAAAAAACCATCTGATTAGCATGCTAGCAATCTCGGTCAATGGTCTGACCTCCAGGTCCAATATCACCTTCATAATTCATTTTTCATGTAATTGTGCTATGCAAACGTGTCATTTTAATTTTTAGTGACTGATTCGTGGAGAAAATTAAAATCTGTGCAGGAGCTTTTGTGCAAGTGAACTGTCAGGCCAGGTAATATTCTGTCCTAATGATTCATTTATTATCGGAGCTCTCAATTTGCGCATGCTATTCCACTAATCGTGTCAATGTATAACATGTTCATTTGTGCAGAAGCTTGCAGGGGCTACGCCTGAGCTTGCATTAGTTGTTTTTCATACCCATGGACCCTATAGTGGTATGCCTTTTTATTGTTAATTCATGCCCATGACCATATTTGTTGATGTGAACTCTATAAAATAGGTAACTTGTGAACATCTTGCAATTCAGCTTTTGATGTGCAGCGAAGTGGATGGACAAAAGATACCGATGCTTTCTTATCATGGTTATCTGGAATATCATTCAGTGGTGGAGGATTCAGTGAAGCTTCTACTTGTGAAGGTCTTGCTGAAGCACTGAAGGTATTGACAAGCTAATGTTGTTTGAAATTTCTTTGCAGATGATTTCTTCGTTGCCAAAAGTTACCACTTAGGAGATTTTGTTTCGCTTTTAAGGTCTCAACATTTTTCATATTTTCAATTTTGTTGTTATGAGAGCATGACGTCAAAACATGCTTTGTTTTACCATTTTGCCTACTATTCCATTGTTTTGTTTTGTTGTTAACCAGTTCTCTATGAAAAACGATGTTTTATAGTTCCACTTGGTCAAAAACATCTATTTCTAGTTATCCTTGCAGGTGAAGATATCACCGCATATTGTTATTTAATTATTACTTTTCATAGATGGTTCTGCATGTACATGATAATATGTTCCAGTATAGGCCACAATTGATTTGCCCAAGCTATGATTTGACTGAGAAAGTGTGAACATTGTGTTCACATCATTTTGAATCCTGGCCAGTTAGTATAAACACCTTGATCAAAAGCTCTGCCTTTTTTTGTCGTATAATCTATAGATAAGAGTATGCATTAGTAATCATCACTTATTACTAATAACCTATGTAAATGGCTAATTGCCAAGATATAAGAATGCATTGAAATAACTATGACAATGAAGGTCTCCGTGTTGGTCTTTGCATCAATTTTGGGCATCAGTCCATTTTGTTTGCGCTGACGAAAATTACATGTTGGGAAAGAGCTGAAAAAACTTCGCATCAATTCATCTTTCTTTTCTTTGAACATTAAAATAGTGGTTATTTCATTTATAGTTATTGTGCCTACTGTAAGCTGTTGTCCACGATTTCTTTATTGTTTGTCATGACAGTCATTTTTTTGTCCAACTAGATACTTCAAGGCAGTCCTAATACAACCCAAAGTCATCAAAACCATGAAGCACAAAAGCATTGCATACTTGTCGCTGCAAGTAATCCTTATCCTTTGCCGACACCTGTATACTGTCTTCCTACTCAAAGTACTGATCACAAAGAGAACATTGAGACATCTAAAGAACCTTCTATTGCTGATGCTGAGACCGTTGCAAAGTCATTTGCTCAGGTGCTGCATAAATTCTGCTATAGCTTGTTATGTTTTCTTGTGTCTCAATGCAAGTTGCAACGTCTGTAGCATTTGGTTAATTCTATTTCGAATTTTGGATGCAGTGCTCTGTCTCACTGTCGGTGATATCTCCAAAACAGCTTCCAACATTAAAGGCGATATACAATGCGGTAATGTTATCACTTGTATTAGATGTGAACCATCTTCTATTCCTTATGTGCTTCTTTTTGTTCTTTCATTATTCTATTTATGGTCAAACTTTAGGAAATGAATTTTGGATTATACTTTCAATCTGACATCTCACTTTTGCTTCACGGCCATGGAACAAAGAGTGGTTAATACTTAGTTTTTGGCAACATTTGTTATATGACCAAATCTATAGCACAAATATTGTCGCAAACCTAAAAATGAGATCAATTAGTTTTGTAAGCTTTTGTGACAGCTATATTAAAGCAGAGGTGGCGTTAAATTCATTAGTATATTACAAGCTAAAATTGTAAGTACCTTGCATCATCACCGATTTCCCCAGTTGACGTTGATTATTGCTTTTACCTTATGTAATGTGATTCGAATTATTAACCTTATAAGGCCTTCAACAATTATGACTAACATGTGCATAACACTTGCTCCACATTCTGATGCAGGGCAAGCGAAACCCTCGAACTGCTGATCCATCAGTCGACCATGCAAAAAATCCACACTTCCTTGTTTTGCTATCTGAGAATTTCATGGAGGCGCGAACTGCTTTGAGTCGTCCTTTACATGGAAACTTGGCCCCAAATCAAACCATTACGAAGATGGACACTGCACCTGCAGTGACTATGCCAGGACCAACTTCAAATGCCAATCCCTCAGGTTGAGAAAATGTTAATGGCACAGTTTTTCTATAAGATCGGTTCCTGGTTCTGCCCTTTGTAGAAAGAAAGTGTTGTTGATGTGATGTCTGCGCATGGGGATGTAGGGAAAACTTTGTAAAAGAAGTTAAGGTGTTTACACCTAGTTTAGTGAGAATTGGTTTAGCAAATAGTTTCAATTTGACTAAGGAAAAATTAAATAAGTCGTTTTATTATGGAAATTCCCCTTTGGTCTGCATGCCTAACATATGACAGAAAAAATAATGGCTAATGTATTTTTGGGATGGCTAACTATTTCATAGCAGGCACGGATTTGCATATGCTATTCCATTATCCATTTTTTCATAAAGTGTACCTCTGTGGTGTGAAACACTGTGCTTTTGATGCTTTATACTAGCAAGAACACATAAGATATTCGGATTACTTTTGGCTCTGATGAGGTTTGATTGCTTGTTGTTCATTGAAATGTTATACCTTCAGTTGCTGAATTGAAATACTTTCTATCCGATGATTACAAAATTGAATGTACCAAACATAGAAGTTGTGCGATATATTTCCTGTTGCTTGTATCAGTGGATGCCAGTATGTTACCCTGTCAGTGTGGATGAATGTTTTGCTCGAATACCATTTGAATATGAAAAGTACCCTTAAAGTTTTAATTGGCAAGCTATGCACAGCTAATTGTTTGTGTTATTTGAGTTCCAATATGTTCTATCATTTGTTTAAATCAACAAGAGTTTGTCATAATTAACAGTGCAATTGATATATTGTGAGGCTTACACGCATTAAATGTATCTGCATAGATATGTAGTACTTCCGTACATTAGTTCTTGTTAAGTGGTTGCATCATTTGTTCGTGGAATAAATTTATAGCAGTCTAAGTTGCTCTGTGCCGTAAAACACTTGTTAGTCACATACTCACATTTCCCACTTTCCAGAGTTCGTCTGTTATCTTCTTTAAACAATGCTGTTATGATATGTTGATTCATCTAATATTGTAATCTGCTTTTGCCTTTTTATCCATGTTATTGCCTACCTTGACATGATGACTGATTCCATTTGAACATTTCTAGTGAATGCAATGGCAGGCCGTCAACCAGTTGTTGGAGGTATTTCTGCCGCAACTGTTAAAGTGGTAAGATGCACTATTATTGTAATTTTTCTGCTTGTTTTTTTCATTCTAATAATACCTTTAAAAATTTTGTTTTTTTATAGGAACCAAAAACCATGCCACCGATAGTTTCTGCGCCTGCTTTCTCACATGTAACACCTATTTCAAATGTGGCTTCACAAGGAATATCAGCACTTCAAACCTCATCACCATCTCTTATTTCACAAGAAGCAAATATGGCAAATGATAATGTGCAAGAACACAAGCCTATAATAAACCCTGTTCAACAGCCAGTTCGGCCTGGTGGTCATGGCAGCCTTCTCAACAATCTGTCACAGGTTCGGTTGATGAACTCAACTTCTTTAGGAGGAGGAGCTACCTCGATGGGATTGCCTAACATGGGGGCAACACCAATACAAGTCCACATGTCAAACATGATATCAAGCGGCATGACGTCAACACCCTCTGTCATCTCCTCTATGTCTGGACCTGGACAACCTATTGGTACTCAACAGATGGTACAGAGCACAGCTCTTGGTTCCTTTGGCTCAAACACGTCTACTGTATCAGGCAATTCAAATGTTGCTGTATCATCCTCTCTGACTAACAACCAAAGCAGTGTGGGCATGGGTCAATCAGTGCAACCTGTGGCACAAGGAGGCTTGGTGGCTGGTTCACAATTAGGACAAGGTGGAATTGGTGCAAACCAAAATGTGATGAGTAGCCTTGGACCTACAGCTATCTCTTCAGCGCCTGCGATGATGCCAACGCCTGGGATGGTCCCACAGACAGGAGTCAATTCCTTAGGTGTGAATAACAATAACAATTCTGCTATGAATATGCCTATTCCACAGCATGTCAATGCCCAGCAGCCGCCACCAAAGTATGTCAAAATTTGGGAGGTAAAGATTTCCTCATCTTTAGCATTTACATGTACATAGACAGCATTTACGTATATATAGACATCCCCAACTCCCAATTATAGCATAGAGATGATTTGCTGCAATAAATGGTAAGCAGAGTACAGAGCAGATGACTAATAAGCAATGTTATCGAATCGTCTAGTTGATCCTAGTCGCCATGGACCAACCAGGCAAGTTGCGAGTAGTTGTCGACCAAGGCGACTAGTAGGTCCTAGTCGTCCCTAGTCATCCTATATATATCAGGACTAATATACCAAATATATACAAATATACTATACTCTCTCCATACCTATAAAACTTGACGTTTAGGACAGCGACACGGTCTACGAAGTACAACTTCGACTTCTTGTTTCTATAAAAATATTTATCAAAAACTGAAATATGTATATTTTTATGAAAGTATATGTGAAGACAAATCTATTCATATAGTTTTCATATTTCTAAACTCAAAAACTTGAAAGTTATTAATGATTTATATTCCCAATGTTTGACCCAAACCTTTTTCAAAACGTCAAGTTTTATGAGTATGGAGGGAGTATGTTCTAGAGTACAAATCAAGCATGAGGGTAACTTTTTTTTCTCTCTCGAAAACGCAGGAGAGCTGCGTTTCATTGAATTAAGAAACTTGGGCAAGAGCCCTGTTACAACTCACACAACACACCCACTGTAAAAAAAATTTACAGTCGTGCCTTGGATAAAAGAAAAGTCCGACCTTCTACTAGTGTAACCCTAATCTCCAGGGAGGGGGCAGTCAAGAGGGATAATCCTCAATCCACTGCCATCAGCCAGAGACGCCTTTGATCACCAAAAGTCATCAATGTACCAGCAAGATTAGGTCATGAAGATAACTCTGGCTGCACGTAGAGTTGCAAATTTGACTGAAAAACATGAGCTCAAGTGGCCTAAGCCATCCTAGATGCAGCTCATGTCCTAAGTTGCCTGCAATTTCAGTCGTCCACCCCTAGTCGTCTAACTAATCGGACGACCAGAAAACTAATCAGCCTAATCGAGTTGTAGTCCACAGTCAAGTCCAGGATACTAACTAGGAAGACTAATCTTGATTAATCGGATGACTTGATAACACTGCTAAGAGGGGCCTTAGGCCCTGCTGCGGCTGTGTTACTGTAGAGTACAAAAATTGGGAGTTTGTTGGCCATAGAGATTTTCAACAATTGATGTTTGCCATCTATCTGTATTTCAGGGAACTTTATCTGGCCAAAGGCAAGGACAGCCTGTATTTATTTGTAAACTCGAAGTAAGTCTCTGTTTGTATTGAACTCCCAAAGATAAAGTATCTTGTAAGAAATTATAGTTTTTAGTAGCTCGTTTTTGTTTTTTTTTTTTTTGTTTTTTGGTTCTGCAGCATTACTAGCAGAAAGAATGGTTCCTGAGATATGGTGACATGCCTATGCTCTTTGTAGATCTGTATGAGCAACACTACTATGCTCGTTCAACTAAATCTTGCGTTATCTTTGACCCCTCTTATTGCTAAGACTGGAGATAATCTAGTTTTGAATGAACTCCTGAATTTGTAATCATGTTTTCTTAAACTTCAAGTAAAGGACATCTAAACCCTTTAGAAAATGGATTGCATCAATTGCCATCAGTGCCCATTTCCAGCCATGGTTTGTGATCATGTTCAAAGCTCCTCTTTTGCTCTTTCCTTTTGACATTTCTCACTTTAGCAATGTCTGACAGGGTTATAGGAGTGGAACAGCGTCTGAAACGTAAGTGTCTGATTTATTGCGATAAACCTTATATTTTCTTGAATCTCTATTTCATATTGTTTTCTGTTGATTACTGTGATTGATGCAAGTATTTCTTGTCGTTAGTTGAAGTTATGATGTTGTCCTTGTCTTAAAAGAAATGACTTGTAGTAGTATATTTCATTTTTGAATATGTAAAGAGTAACCTATATTAACAATGGAGGCCTTTTCTGGTACTTTCAAATTGTGTGCCCAGACTTAGTAGGAAATTGAAACCCGTACTTTCTGTATGCAGACTTGCAGCGGACTGGCCAGAAACTATGCAGATTGTTCGCCTCATAGCCCAGGAGCATATGAACAACAAGTTTGTTTCTCAACTCAATTCTTTTCAATGTCAACTCGTTGCATAAATTTTTGTAATGTGCTGCGAAACATATTTACTTGGTCATTCTGCAGACAATATGTTGGCAAGGCAGACTTTCTAGTGTTTAGGACTTTAAATCAGCATGGGTTTCTTGGACAACTACAAGAGAAGAAGCTGGTCGGTGCTTTGTTCTATTTTGTAGTAATTGTTTTATTTTGCTGCGGTTCATCTACTGTCAGCTGTGTTTTCTGACAATTACTTTATACAGTTCTAATGTCCAATTGCTCCTTGTTTCAGTGTGCTGTGATACAGTTACCATCGCAAACTCTGCTGCTGTCAATGTCTGACAAAGCAGGTCGTTTGATTGGCATGCTCTTCCCTGGGGTAATCTTGATTATTTATAGTCTAATAAATTAATCTCCTGCATTTACTAAATGACATTTTTCCCCAGGACATGGTAGTGTTCAAACCACAGGTCCCAACTCAGCAGACACCAATGCAGCAGCAGCAGCTACAACAACAGCAACTTCAACAACAACAACAGTTACAGCAGCAGCAGCTGCAACAACACATGCATATGCAGCAGCAAGGCCTCCCACTTCAGCAGGCGCAGATGCAACTTCAGCAGCAGCAGCCGCAGATGCAACCGATGCAGCAGCAGCCAATGCAGATGCAGTCGATGCAACTCCAGCAGCAGCAACCTCCGCAGATGCAGCACCAGCAGACACAGCCGCAGCAGATGCAATCGATGCAGCACCAGCAACAGCAACAGATGCAGCCAATGCAGCAGCAGATGCAGCCAATGCAACAGATGCAGCAAATGCAGCATCAGCAGCAGCAGATGCAGCAAATGCAACAGCAGCAGCAGATGCAGCAAATGCAGCCGCAACAGCAGCAGCAACCCCAGATGGTGGGTACAGGGATGGGGCAGCAGTACATGCAAGGGCACAATCGGGTGCAGATGATGCAAGGGAAGATTACGCAACAGGGGCCGGGCAGCATGCCTGGGGGAGGCTTTCTACCGTAAAACACCTCTTGTCAGCGGGCATCAGATGAATTGAAGGTTCACACTAACGCCCAAGTGTTAAGATGGTTCGGATGTGAACTTTATTTGACAGTTTTAGATAAATATAGTCACTTATGTAGTGCTAAGTGGTGTTTAGTAGTGTAAATCGATATCACTCATGTAGCTAATACTACCGTATTAAACTGACCCCAATGGTGGTGGTGCTAAAACTTCAATTTAAAAAATTGCATCCGATTTTATTGGTAGCCTTACAAATCCCGTGGTGAAAACGATAACAGATCCTTTCATCACAAAGACCAGTTGATGTTAACTTATAAGCATAAGAATCCCTGTCACCAATAGATAAATACCGGATCTCCATGCATAGGTGCATATTTTAATTATGGTATGGTGTTGATGGTATACGTAACTAATAAATAAAACAACATAATCATTATTTGTAAGACAAACTTTTATACAAACAAACTTCACTTACATATTTCTCTGTAACATCCTTGATGTTAATTAGCCATTGAAGTTATAATCACGTAATTATATGCATGCAAAGCATTATTAGTGGTTAGATTGAAATGTATTTATTAACTGACTTTCTATATATTGATTGATTATGTTTTAGTCATATAAGCATTATGTGGGTTGATTATGTTTTGTAATGCTTGAATGATGTTTAGTTAGTCCATTTCTATGTTAGAATTCAATTTGAGTTTGAATTATAAAAGAAAAAGGTTTAAAATTCTATTTTCTTATCTATCCCCTTTTCTATTATTTAAAATCTAAGCATATTTTGGCTATGGTTCAAAAAGTAACTTTGTTACTCTCCTTGAGATGAACAAACCTTGTATTCAAAGTTTTTCAAGTTTCTATAGAATATTTGAAGTAATTTTGAAAAGATTCAAATCCAGAATTTGTTCCCTCTTCAATTTAAACTTCCAGTTCAAAAACTATGTAGAATTTGAAAATGGTTTTTATACCAAAAGTGAAGGTTTTAAAAAGTTAGGAAAACTTTGTATTTGGAGATTTTCAAGTTCTTATATAAATTTTGGAGAAATTCAAAAGGGGGCAATTTAGGGTTTTCACATTTTCAAGTT
>JAKNSH010540336.1:0-12070 GCA_027790015.1 Cymbopogon flexuosus
AGTTATAACTACATGCATGACCTAGAAGATAATACTGTTCCGGAGATCCAACGAACCAATCTTGCGAATGTTGTGCTTACACTCAAGAGTCTTGGTATTCATGACTTGGTTAACTTTGACTTCATGGATCCACCTCCTTCAGAAGCCCTATTAAGGGCTCTGGAACAACTTTTTGCTCTCAGTGCACTCAACAGTCGTGGAGAGTTGACTAAGACTGGAAGAAGAATGGCAGAATTTCCACTGGATCCTATGTTGTCAAAGATGATTGTTGCTTCAGAGAAATATAAGTGTTCGGACGAGATCATTTCCATTGCATCCATGTTGTCAATTGGCAATTCTATATTTTATCGTCCGAAGGACAAACAAGTTCATGCAGATAATGCAAGGTTGAACTTCCACACTGGCAATGTTGGGGACCATATAGCACTAATGAATGTATGATTCCCTGCCCTGTTTATTTTTGTAAGCACACACAGAGGCACACTCCATTATATGGTCAATGCTAACTTTTTCTTGCAGGTGTATAATTCTTGGAAGGAAACAGACTATTCAACCCAATGGTGTTACGAAAACTATATACAGGTCTTTACCTGCCCTGCCCGTACTTATTATCCTCAGGGTTAATTTCTTGGCCTGAAAAAACTCTTGCTATCTTGTTATCAGATCAGCCAGTAAAAGTTCTCTTTTATTATTTATTTTTCATATTTTCTCAGAAGGTATATTTGTACGTAAGAATGGAAAATGGTGGGGATGACTTAGATATTGTAAACAAAGGATAGATGAAATAGGACGGAGACCTCACCTGCTGTTAGTGCGTTAATGAAATTTGATCGTTGGTCCCTTGAGAAAAACTTGCTTTTAATGCTTGCTGTACCCAAAAAAATCCTGTGACCACTGGTTAGTTAATGGGGATTTTATTTTCCTGATAATACCTCAACAGTACGTGCTGCTTACTCTGCTTATGGGCCCAACTTTCACTAGGCTGTCTTGTAACATTCTTGTGAATTTCAACTATATTGACTGAATACCCTCTTCCCAATACACATCATGGAGTATTATATTCCAAAACCTTGATTCCCGAAAAAGCCAATGTGAAATTCTTCAAAATTGTGAGTGGAATCAGCAAGCAGCTGCATATTATCTTATTGTATCTTAGGTTCATAAGCTACGCTAATGTTCATCAAAAAGATCTCGCTACTGCTAGAAGATGTGAATTTGAAACAATTCCATTAGAGTGCTTTAGAGTGGGGTTACACATAAAGTTTCCTAGGTGTTTCAATTCTGCCAAGAGGTTCAAGATCCATGACGGACTGGATGCGCTGTTCATTTACTACATCTACTGTTACACTATAGTTTCTATGGCTTTCTTCAAAACACTAACAGTCATCAGCATTCTGATTTTTATAGCGCTTTAGATGCTTGTGTCCGTAGTTGTAGCTGTAATGCTCTAATAGTACCTAAATTATACATTCGAACTTCTGTAATCTACTGTTATTGTTTTTAGCTATCAACCTTTCTATGTAACAGAATTCATCTTTACACAGTAGTTAAAAATTATCTGTGGATCCTTGTTTCTGCAAATTTATGTTGTAAAATTATCATTGGATAATTCAGGTGCGCAGCATGAAGAGGGCAAGAGATATTCGGGATCAACTAGAGGGGCTTATGGAAAGAGTTGAGATTGAGATTTGCTCAAATGCCAGTGATTTAGATGCTATTAAAAAAGCTATAACATCAGGTATGAGCCTTTTGGGTATTCTTCAGTGCTTTCTAAATTCAAACAATGATGCAATTGCTTTGTGTGTACAGGTTTCTTCCATCATTCTGCACGGTTACAGAGGGATGGTACATACAAGACTGTGAAGAACCCTCAGACCGTACATATTCATCCTAGTTCAGGATTAGCAGAGGCAAGTTCATTTGATTGTACATTGTCACCTTTTCTTCTGCAAGTTTTAGTTATGATTTCTTGTGTTATGTGCTTATATATGCTGTATGCAGATACGTCCGCGGTGGGTAGTATACCACGAATTAGTTCTCACAACAAAAGAGTTCATGCGCCAGGTACGCCCTGTTATTCAGAATCTCATTAAGACCCCAGGAGAAGTTTTTGTACATTGATGTGACAATTGACATACCGTGTCACTGCAGGTGACAGAACTGAAGCCTGAATGGCTGGTAGAGATAGCACCACATTATTACCAACTAAAGGACGTGGAAGACTGTAAGTCTTGATTGTGATGCCATTAATCCCTCAACATAGTTTTTGCTGTATGAGCTATGACTTAAATGTCTCTTCCTTTTTCCTGCACAGCTGGAACAAAGAAGCTACCAAAGGGCCAAGGACGAGCTGCATTGTAGCTAGGACGCATCGTTTTGTATTCGACTCAGCCTAGGAGCATCAGGCTTTGAGTGAAGATGTTATAACTCCTTATATTGCTAACAGGATAGATGATGTCACTATATTGCCCTGCTTATGTTTCAGAGTAGCTGATTGTTCATGTAAATTATGACATGAAGACATGCATGTGAACACTTGTAACTGTCACACTAGGGGGAGCGCTGGCATACGACGTTTGGGGTTCCCAGCCACTATGCTGGACGATGGTCAGAACCCTGCCGCTAATAGTCCAAGAAAATGCATATGTGGTGGACAAGAGCCTATCTCGGAAGGGATAAGTTCGGGATGAACATGGGATTTTCCCCAGACTATTGGATTCTGCAAAAACATAAGTTCTGAATCTTCCAATAAATGTGCTGGTCATCATATTGTGAAAAGTGGATGGGTTGGGATGGAATCGTCAGTTTTGAATCTGAATAATTCAGGCACGGTCCATTAACTTGTGTTGTCTATGGTGCTTGTTTGCTGTCCTATGAATACCATCACCTTGCTCAAGGATGGAGACGGACTTGGATGCTACTATTCACACGTTTTAGTTCCAATTCAAATATGGATACAGTCAGATACTAACGCAGAAAAGATATCTCGAATATGGATTTGGATTTGGATATCCACTTGATTTTTTTTTTTTTGACAATGATATCCTCTTGATTTTGAAGATCACATGTATCTATTTGCTTATATTATTATTGATAGTTTTGTAGTGTAATACAATCTTTATGGGCGAGGGGATAAAGTATAGCTATATAACATGTGGACAAAGATAACTACCAAAATGTTTAAATCAATATATTAATAATTAAATATATAAAATATAAGAAAATTATAGATGACGTATATTAATTATTGAATTTAAAATAATAACTTCAAAATATAAATAATTAAAATAGTAATTAATATGATTAACCATATTAACTTAATTTTAAGATTTAATATTGTTGATAGAAAAATTTAAATAATAATACTTATCATCTGTTATATTAAATTTATTTTCATTTACATAGTTAATCCGTCATAATTATAAGATTTAGATGGTTTCAAAATAATTTGTACTTCGTGGATATGGATATTATCATATATATCATATATCTTTTTTTCAGATTTGGAGGTGGAATGAGATAGAGAACAATATTCGTAAACGAATCTCAATATCCAGATCCATATAGGATACGCATTTCAACAAACATCTTTTTTTTTTTCCAACAAGTACCTGATAGAAGCTTTTTTATTTTTTGACAACATGATAGAAGCTTTAACGCTACTGAAAGAAGTACCGCCTGAAGTAGCCACTGGGTTGCATGTGCTATATTAGAGCAATTACAAGCCAAGTTTGAAGAAGTAGGCTGAAATTCTATAAGTGCTTGCCTAGCTAGCACATCGGCCGTTTGATTTTGTGTTCTTTGTATCTTAAGAATTCTTGTATCTCTGTGACATGTAAAGTTTGTGAATCTCTGAGTGAAGTGTTTGATCCTCTATTTCAGTGCATTTGTTTGATCCGGTGCATTGCACAAGCAGTTGGTTGTCTGAGAAAAATATGATTGGCTGCATATTGAGGTGGTGAGTGATAATAGCAACAAATGCCATTGCCGCAACCTTAGCCATTAGCACCGATGTGGCTCCTATCATCCTTGCTTTGATGTAAAATGTAAATGGTTTGTGTTGGTTGAACCATTGGATAATGAACACACCAATTCTTGCATTCCTAGGTAGAAGAGAGGGGCTATCAGGAGATGTATATGCGTTAGTGTAACAACTGATGCCCTGAAGAAGACCTGGCAACCGGATCAGGTATCAGTCTTGCAGAATTTTCAGCATTGAAGACTTGCATTTCTATGTTAATGGTTGTCGAAGTTGCAATGGCAGTTGCATCCCAAGTTTCACGCTCATCTCCCATCACACAGTCTTGTTCACCCATATGGTAGGCGGCTAAGTTTGATGTGGCAGTGTATCCTGCCACAACATGGTGTACCTGCCATATACTCCATGTTTTCCTTCCAAATCTTTGGTCATTTCGAACTTTCCATAGGTACCACAAAGTTGTTAGGATTTTTAATATTAATGAATTGTCATGTCAACAGTTTCAATTATACCACATTAGCCGCAATGTTCATCGATGTGGGGTCAAACATCTTGCAACTCTACAACCAATGGCAAGCACTCTTCGCATGAGACACCTAGTGAAAGTCTTGATGTGAGGAGGCAGAGTTTTGAGTTTCTCCACATTCGTTGAAGGATTTGGTTGACTTGGTGGTGTATGCTTCTTGATCCAATTGTCGGTTGATGTACCTGAACTTGTGAACGTAAAGATCTGTATATATATTCTTGGTTGGCAATCTAACTTTTTTGCCGAAGTCCACCGTAGAATGTCCTGATGCTGGCTGTCCACCATAGTGACTAGGGAAATCAAAGATGGTGGAGAGAAGATCTAGGTTCCAATTGTGGTTGGTCAACACCAGAAAACAAATACGGAAAGATAAGTCTGGGGATTTCAAATATTTAAAAACCTCTGTACTTTATCTCTAAATTTAATGCCAACAAAAGGGAATTCAGAGTTAATCTATAACTTCTATAAAGCTAAGACCCACTGCCTATTTCTCTGCAATTCTGTGAAGTTACGTCACCAAAGTGTCCCACAAGTCATTAAGCTCCGAGATCATGTAGTTGAAGCCCAAGCATCATCACATCATGCAATAGGCCACCAAGTCAGTAGACTTTGAGAGGTGAGGCTGTTTGTTCTAAGGCGTAACAGTATATAAGGTGTAACCACCTCTGGTTCAAAGACCAATAAACACATTTAATTTTCTCTCAGCACCACTGTATTGATATACGTGTTTAGAGAGAGCACGCCTTATATTATGGGACTTGAATAAAAATTGGTTACGCGGTTATGCCTTATATATTGGGACGGAGGGAGTATACCTTCATTTTCATTGTTGTCTTTCAATGCCATTTATATCTATCTCCACCACTAGATCTCGAAAGCCCGTCTTTTTGCTAGGCCTTGTTTAGTTTCTCAATTCCTCCTCCAAATTCCACTATATAAAAAGAAGATTCTCCGTCACATTGAAATACCGGCATATGCATGGAGTATTAAATGTAGATGAAATCAAAAACTAATTGCACAGTTTTGTTTTACTTTGCGAGACGAACATTTTAAGTCTAGTTAGTTAAAGTTTGGACAATTTTTACCAAATACAAACGAAATGCTACAGAAATTCTGAAACAGTGCTTTTAAACCCCTATTCGAGGATCTAAACACGGCCCTACACTTCGGTTTGTGCCTTCTATTAATAGACGCGGAGACATAATGCTCAACGAGTCAGGACTTGACGAAGAGAGGCGATGAGAAGATGCTGCAAATCATTCCGAGTAGCCATGGCTGCTATTTCACCCATCCGGCAATGCTGCTACAACTAATCTCCTCTCAACGTAGGAAGAGTCTCAATGATTTATTTTCTCATTGCCTTATTGATTCCTCTGATTTAATTGGTAGGCCTACCTGCTCGACGCAGTGGCCATTGCTGCCGTGAGATGTTGTGTTCATTGTCCACTTTCGCCCCTTTCATTTCGATGGTAAGGTCACCACACACGGATGCCATGCAACCTGTATCAAAATAAATAATTGTTCAGTATTACTGTTTCTAGGTTTCTTCCATAATAATATCCCTTTTACTTTTCCATCCCCAATAGAGTTGAATTGGATCTTTGATTTGTTTCAAGTTTATATGGTTAGCTCCAGTTCTCATAGAGACAAAGAGCTTAACTAATTTCCATAATGGCTAAGCACTTTCACATAAATTTGCAATGAAATCTGAAGCATAATCATCCAACAAATTCCCGCGTTGCCGCAGCAACGCGTAGGGAATTTATCTAGTAATCAGAGAAAAACAGGTGGATTTGTGGATAAAGAGCGCAAAGGACTTGTTTAGATTGCATCAAAATTCTAAATTTTTTCACTCTCTCTCCATCACACCAATCTTTGGATACATGCAAGCAGGAAATATAGAAAAAAAAAAGAATAACTAATTATACAGTTTAATTGTAAATGACGAGACGAATCTTTTAAGCCTAGGCCTTTTAGATTCCAGGCTAAAGGCTAGAAATTTCACTCTCTCTCCATCACATCAATTTTTAGTCGCTTGTATGGAGCATTAAATGTAGGTAAAAATAAAAACTAATTACACAGTTTAGTTGGACATCACAAGACGAATCTTTTGAGCCTAATTAATCCATGATTGGACAATATTTTTCAAATACAAACGAAAGTGCTACAGTGCCCAGAATTCTAACTTTAGCCTTTTTGCCTCAATCTAAACTGGGTCCTAGTTAGTCTGTGATTGGACAATAATTTTTAAATACAAACGAAAATGCTATAATATGATAATTAGAAAATTTTGCAATATAAACGAGGCCAAAGTCAAATCCCACTGAAACAAAAAGTCAGTGCTGCGGTGGGCTGACAGACCCTGCATTTAATAAACCCCTCTGAACCGTGGACTTTTGCCAACTCCCCTCTTTATTTTATTTTTATAAAAATAAATTCTTGCACCGAGAAGACCAAAACACAAGCAAAGCCCGCTTGCAAGCGCGACTGTCACGGTGTCTCCTCTCTGCTCCGATCAAATCCACATCGGAACCACCACTGAAAAGCACGCGGTTCCTACCCGTCCGGCCGCTGCCATCAACACCACCGGTGGGAGGTGCCTGTCGTCGCTTCTCGGCTCCGGCACGGAGCGTCTCTCCCTCCTTCCCTTCGTTCTGCAGTTTTCAACGGCGGTTGGGGTCCCGTCAAAAATCTAATCTTGCCGTCGTCTCTGAAGCCGGCTTTCTTGACTAATCGGCGGCGGAATTTCGCGGTCTTGGTCGGGTCTGGCCGCCTTGTCTTGTTCCTCCCCATCGGTACTTGCCCGGTAGTTGATACCTTCTGCTCCCTTCCCTTGTTTTTTGGTGTTCAAAAGGGCGCATTTCCCACTTGGTTCTTGGTTTGTTGGAGGTCGTCACCTTCTTCCTTCCTGCTTTGATTTTTTTCCTTCGGCGGGAGCGCCGTCAACGCGACGACTCGAGCGGGTAAGTTTCGTTCCATCTTTTCGGCGTTCATTTACTTGGTTATTATCGCCGTGGGATTGAGCGATATTCACGGCCAATTTCGCATCTTGCAGGTGCTCGGCTGGTGGAGCTATTGGATTTCTTGCCGCGTCAGCATTGGTCATCATGGGCGGCGTGTGTTCGGCTGGGATCGCCGGGGAGAAATCCCCGGCGGAGCTCTCGTTCCGAGCGATGGGGTTCGTGGTGGAGCAGGATTTCATGGCCTTCTCAGCCGCCGGCAAGAACAAGACCGCGCCCGTCGAAGAGGCGGTGGATCCTAACGATCAGTCGTTTCGTCTGTCTGATAACGGCTCGCCGCCATCCACCAGCGGCAAGGCTCGTCGCTCGGTCTCCAAGGAGCCGCATTTGGCGCATGCTGAATCGAGGAAGGCCAAGGCTGGGAAGCCTAGGAGAAACACCTCCGGCAAAGCTGGTCCGAGCAAGGCAAGTCTTTCCTTCTGGATTTACATGTGCTTTGTATAATTGTGTATCAAAATTGATTAGTTCATTGTTGTGAAACAAATGCTGGATCATGCATTAAGACTTAGATGTTGTATTACATTGTGTAATTACAATAATTTTGCTGAAAATAATGTTACTTTGTGATCTTATCGGTAATGAGAGGAACTAAGTTCCTACAATGTAGCATGAACCTTGTGTCAATTTATCGAGTTGTGTATTCAGACATGGTTTCTTTGGTTCAGAAGGAGCATGTTTCGCCAGGTTTCGTAATGCTTCTGTTTTTCTCAACTCTTCTTGCAGGTTTCAGACATAGGCATAGCCCTTGGTAGAAAGAGTACCTCTGGACTTGGGAAAGCAGTAGAGGTTCTAGATAATCTGGGCAGCAGCATGTCAAGTTTGAGCCCTGGAGGTGGTTTTGTGGCAGGGCCAACGACAAAGGGGAACAAAATATCAATCCTTGCATTCGAGGTTGCAAACACAATAGTCAAGGGCATGAGCCTCATGCAGTCTTTGTCTAAAGAAAGCCTGAAGTATTTGAAGGACATGGTCCTTCTATCAGAAGGTGTACAACGTTTAGTTTCAAGCAACATGGATGATCTGATGAGAATTGCTGCAGCTGACAAGAGGTTTGCCAACACATATATTAGCATTTTAATTCTGTGATATGGTTTAGGCGTATATCAGATGTTGTGGCCCAACCTTCATGTTCCTAAAGAATGAAAGGTTTCATATCTGGTCACATCTTTGCAGGCAAGAGCTGAGCATATTTTCACGAGAAGTCATAAGATTTGGGAATCGTTGTAAAGATCCTCAGTGGCACAACCTAGATCGTTATTTCTCCAAGTACGGTCCCACTATTTTACATGGCTTAATGATTGATTCCTAGTGTAATGATCTCACTAGTCCTTTTGTCTTCTTCCAGGCTAGACTCAGAAATTACACCCCAGCCACAATTAAAAGAAACAGCAAAAGCAGATATGCAGCAACTGATGGCCCTCGTTCGACACACTGGTGTGAGTATCACATATGTTGACAAAGTCTCTAGTGTTGTTACAGAAAATAAACTGTGTTTGATTACATTTCTTTGGATTTTGCTCACCTTTGCAGCATTCAGTTTGATTCCTCTAGCCTTTTTCTGATTTTGTTGCTATTTCACCTGTTGTCAAATAGGATCTCTACCATGAATTACATGCATTGGATAGATTTGAGCAAGATTATCGCCACAAATTGGAGGAAGAGAAAAGATCAGCCACATTTGAAAGGGGTATGTCGATGATCAGCCATGTCCTGGTAGTTCCAGATGCTATTTTGCTGCCAGTCCAATTTCCCAGCACACTTATAACTGACTGCCATGAATGAACAGGGGACACTGTTCAGATTATCAGACAAGAACTGAAGAGCCAGAGGAAGCATGTACATAATTTGAAGAAAAAGTCTCTTTGGTCTAAGTCTCTTGATGATGTAAGTGGTTCGTATGCAAATCATGCACAAGATGAAGTATACACTTGGAATTTTATAATTTTCTGTTTTTAACTGGCAAGATGCATCATGCAAATTGTACCTCCTATTTGTAGGTCATGGAGAAGCTTGTAGATATTGTCCAGTTCTTACATGCCGAGATTCGAGATACTTTTGGGCCTTGTGGTAAGGCTGCTCGCCCACTCTATATTTGTCATCAAACCAGTCACGGTTACCTGCTAACTTGTCTGTTTTGTGTTCTTTTGTTCCTGTAGATAGAGAGTCAAACAAATCGCAAGAGAGCTGTCAAACGTTGGGGTCTGCTGGTCTCTCTCTTCACTATGCTAATATCATTTCTCAGATTGACAATATTGTAAGTGTCTCGTGTTTACTCAAATATATTTTGCATGTGTCCACATTGGTCAGCTACATTTATTTTTTATATTCAAAGTATCAATAGATTATGCTGATACTAGCAGACCAAATATGTCGTATATATTCTCTAGATATTTGGGTCTACAGTCCACAACCTGTAGCTATATTGGTCAATGATGTTATAGGATAAGGTTCAAAAAGCCAGTTGGGTCACTACATTCTGAAACTTCAAAATCTTGGCTTTAGAAGTGCTAAATTTTTACAGCCAAACAGTCATCATACAGAAATCTTGCAACTTTTGTTCTGGAAAAAAAAGGGGAATGTTGTCATAGTTACAGATCTCATGCTACCAATGAGCATAAATGCATAATTGGAACATGCTTTCAACAAAATACTTGTTGAACAGTCCTCCGAATTGTTTAATGACTGATATTTGCTGCTTAAGGTTTCCCGAAGCTCTGTTCCCCCTCAAAGTACTAGAGATGCACTCTATCAAGGTCTGCCGCCAAATATCAAGTCTGCTCTTCGAACAAGACTAGTAACTTCCACAGAATCTGAAGAGGTACTCTGATGCTGTGGAATACGATGCTCCATTATCCACATTGACAACATCCACAAGGGAGCTTTATTTTTCAAAACACTATTTCCTGCTGTGTTAGGTTCCAATCACTAAAATCAGGAGTTCAATGGAGAAAACTTTGCAATGGATTGTCCCGGTTGCCAATAATACGTCCAGGTGCTTCAAATTGAACTTTTTTAGCTACAAAAAAAAAAAAAAAAAAAAAAAAGTAGAATCGGCTTTGATGCTAACCCTTGTTTGCAATGCTATGAACCAGAGCACACCATGGATTCGGATGGGTTGGTGAGTGGGCGAACACAGGGTAAGAAGATAAGATAGTCATCCATTCTTTTCTTTTATAAAAGAGTAACTATTATTATTCCTCAAAGACTACTAAGCTAAATTTGTGTCCCCAAACTGAAGAACTCTTCTATTTGTGCAGGAATGATCTGTCACGGAAACAGGCTGGGCAACCTGACGCGCTGAGGATCGAGACCCTGTATCACGCAGACAAGGAGAAGGCCGATGTGTGCATACTGGACCTGGTGGTTTGGCTCCACATCCTGATCAGCTACAGCAGGCCGCCGAACAACAGGTCACCGAGCCGATCCCCCGTGCGTTCCCCGTTGCACGCTGACGTGGCCCCGCCGGCGCCAGTAGCAGCAGCAGCATCGTCCAGTGGCGCTGCTGCCGGGCTTAGCAGAGAAGACCGTGAGATGCTGCAGGACGCGTACACCCGGCGGCGAACCGCTGGGACGATTGGGAAGAGCAAGAGCCAGGAGCTGTCGGCGGCGGCCCGCGGCCACAGGCTGGCGCTGAGCAGGAACGATAGGTTGAGCAAGAGCGGCAGCCACTGCCCGTCGGAACGGGAGCGGGAGCACGGCGGCGGCAGGATGTTTCCTCTGGTGACGGGCAGGTCTCCCGCCTCGCCGTCGTCGCCCGTGGTTGTTGGCTTCGACATTGATCGGATCAGCAGGGCGCTGGACGTGATGGATAGAGTGGACCTGCAGGTGCAGCACTAGTGAATGTGAAGCTGTGGAGGGTTGATCAGGAGCCAGCAGAGCAGGTGGTGTATGCGTGGCATGGCAATGGCGGCATGGATGTTTGTGAGTGTCAAGTGTGATGGGAAGGAAGGGGGAGGTGTAGTAGCCTAGTAGGGCAGGTTTAGAATGGTAAATCGAGATCCTCGTGAGTGATCGTGTGGATTGCAATTTACAAGCAGATTATGAATGAGATTAGCATACATAATGCCTGCAGAAACACTGCAGGATGGATGGCTATATATGCATATACATAGGCAAGATTTTACCTTTTTGTGTTCTGGCGGTCGGTACGGTACTCGCCAAATCATCAGGCCGAAGCCGAACTCTGTTGCTTATAAGCTGTAATAATAACTGTATATATTATTTATTTATTATACTGCATACAAGTCGTGAAAAACTGGAAATGTAGTGGAGCCGTAAAGCATGCTCCTGCTTTGGGACTTGTTGACATTGCTGGGAAGCCATCCAAGATCGCTGTGGCGTGCATGTATGCATCGCCAGATCACAGATCCGTAGGCCAGGAGAATCAAGCAACTTGTAGATGAGAGGCAAAAGCAATGCTGATTGCTGAGGCAGCAAGAGTGTCAGGAAGCGATTGCGATACTGCTTGCATTGCTGGAGCACACGCGGACCGGACGATTCAGCACTAGCAGGATTGCCTCGACCGAAACATGCGTGACTCCGTCT
>JAKNSH010540367.1:0-17063 GCA_027790015.1 Cymbopogon flexuosus
ATCCACCGCCCGAGTCCTTCACGCCTCATGCCGGCTACGACGCTCCCCCCAACTGCAATCCGACACATTGCAAAAAAAAAAAAAGCCCAACGGGTTGGCCACCTGGCCTCCACCAAGCAGGGCGCGGCAAGGCCGCGCCGGTCTTTCTAGTATTGGATTCGAAGCCGGAACGAGGCGCCAGGGGAAGAAATCGAGTTGGCGCCGGGGAGGGGAAGAGCTGTGGGAATCGGGAGCAAGTCGAGCGTCCTGGTACGATAGGAAAGCAGATCAACGTAATTTGGAATGTTGTAAAAAAAAAACGTAATTGGAACAGCCCACGGGCCGTTTGTGAGGGTATTTGTTGTCGACTTGGTCGGGCTGGTAAAGGCCGACACAGGACGGTTTATTAGGATGGGCTGGGCTGGGATGGGCTTGCTCCTTCAATTCGCTGTTTAAATAGTTTTTGAGAGTTCATAGGATAAGACACGTGGTTTTGAAGTTTTGGAAGTGAGATCAACGTAGTCATAAACGGCCCATAAACTGTAGTGAAACTTTCTGTTTATGGGCTTTAATTTTTATTTTGTACTCTCTCTGTTTATTCAAAAAATTTGTGCAAACATGGCCAAATTTAATTCATTCTTATAGAACATTTATTAATAAAGCATACCATAAGAAAAGAAGTAATATTTTGCACATTCTTTGAATAAGACAAGTGGTCAAAATTAGGGTTGAAAAATTCAAACAAACTACAATTTAAAACGGAACATACTAAGGCCTCGTTTAGATTGCATCAAAATTTCAAATTTTTTCACTCTCTTTCCATCACATCAACTTTTTGGGTAACATGCATGGAGCAGTAAATATAGATAGAAAATAACTAATTCCACAGTTTAGTTCTAAATCATGAGACGAATCTTTTAAGCCTAGTTAGTCTATAATTAGACATTATTGTCAAATACAAACGAAAGTGCTACAATAGCAAAGTTGAAAAAATTTGCAATCTAAACAAGGCCTAATACTTTGTAAATTAGGAATAGGATGCTAAACTTTCATCTTGCTAGACTAAGGGTATTTTTGGCAGCGAAAAACGAGGTAATTTTAGATCTGTTCACATTTTTTAATGTAACAAGCATAGACCATCAATTAGAGTAGTTCGAGCAATCAAAGTGATGCTTTACTTGTAGTATAAGCTATCCATTATCAAGCCGCTATGGTATACCACAGCAAGGTTCGGCCTGAATGTGTCGAACCTGCTCAAGGGCCGAGTGTTTGTCTCCCGTGTACTCTGTCTGAAAAATATTGTGTCCTTCACTGTTCACTCCTTCAATTGCTATGTTCAGAGATGTCATCCTTCGGTCGTCGGTGATGGATAACGAAAGTGAGCATCACAATGAGGCAATGATGGCCGCGGCATTGATGTGCATATCCTCTGCAGTGATCCGTTTAGCTGATTGCCCCATGGTCTGCTCGATTCAGCCAAAATCCTGTTGCCTTGCCACACCGGCACGTGACTATGGGGCAAACTGCTCGCCTGCCTCCTCATCGGCGTCGGCGGCGTGCCCGTGCTGCTGCAAGCGTCGGCGCATTCCGGGGCGTGCTCACCTTCTCGCGGCCATGGCGGGCCGAAGCTCCACTCCAGGCGCACGCGCTCGCCGATCAGCGACGAGGCGGCTTTGTAGTTTAATAATACTGAAGAGTGTTTGCTGCGTCCGTAGTTTTTTCCTTCACATTAGAGGGGTTGTATTTTATCTTGTGTTCATGGTTGTTTATCCGCCGTTGTTCACAACACTCCAGGCGCACGCGCTCGCCGTTGCCATGGCCGACCCAGGGCGAGGCCGTCGACTTCCTCGGACCCGCAGCAGCAGCAATCGGGGCGGCGGGCACTGACCTGCTGCAGGAGGCCATCGAGCTGAACCGTCCCGCGTCCATGCTGCTGCAGTTCATCATCGCGTGCGAGTCGATGGCGCCGGGACGGCTCTCGCGTTGGGGAAGGGCTCAGCCGGGCGGCGGGCGCAGCCGAGAGTGTGTCCGGGGCGCATCCGAGCTGTACCGAGGGCACGGGCACGCGCGACTGAGCAGGGGCCGCCATGAGCGCGACATGGGCTGAGGCAGGACTGGTCGGAGCCGCCGTTGCGCGCTCGCCGGCGATGCGCGGCCGCCTCCTCGTCCGGAAGTGCCACAGCAGCCCCCGCGTGCACGAGGCCGGCGGTGGCTCGGCTGGCCCGACGCGGCAGCTCGCTCGCGCGTAGAACGATGATAATCTAAGCATGATAACACTTCTGCAAGGTAGAGAGTAACGATCCACCTGGCATGAGCATGTCTCCGTTTTCCTGATTCTCATGCGTATTTGTCTAGCCAAAAGGCATATGCCCCCAGAAGGAACAGAGATAAGGAGCAATTTTGTCACTCGCTTAAGAGCATATACAACAGCTCATGCATAGGAACCAAGAATATACGTGAGAGACATACAGGCCACACATTAATTGTAAAGAACCGACTATTGTATGAGTGGGCTAGAAGAAGGCTAAAAAAAAGTCTTGCAGCCGATAATACTTGCTCTAACAAATGTCATTAAAGTCGACAACAGTGAGTGAAATCTTAGTTGGCATCTTAAAATAACAGCATATCAATAATTATTGTGCTTATTTCAACAGGGCACCACAGAAATTTGGTTGTATGAAAATCACTTGATGGTATGAAACAAAACAAATTATAGGAACAAAGCAGTCATACTAGCCACAAACTAGAAATCATAGACCCACAAATTCACAGAAATGACTTACAGCCAGAGCACAAATTTTGATCCGCTCACTGCTGACTCTTATTCATTCGCACAAATTCTTTTACAGACTCACTACTGACCCACAAATTCATTCACACAAATTTTTTCACAGATGCAGAGTTGTTCCAAACTTTGTCAGCTCCGTTCTTCACGGCGACGGCCCTCTACAACAAGGAGGCCATAGTTTCCTTGTCCCTCAACAACAACTTCGACAACAAGCAGAATTTATCCCTCAACTCAGTCACCTTGATCAGAGATCAGAGGAGTCTTCATGAGCCTCCTGAATCTCTCTGGCCACATCAGGCGTCACAAACCGTCCGAAGTGTCGCCCAAGGCGGTGGAGATCGGCACGGCTGATGGCGTGAAGGTCAAACAAGGCGGCGCTGCTCGGGGAGGTAGAAGCGCAGCGGCCCGGCGAGGTGGTGTCGTCGCGGCCACCAACCAGGCGCTCGCGAGCAGATGTGTTGCAGACGACGCGCTCGCTTGCGGGAGATGGAGACTTAAAGTCGAGGCGCTCGCGGGCGGGAGATGGAGACTTGAAGTCGAGGCGCTCGCTTGCGGGAGATGCAGACTTGGAGCCGAGGCGCTCGCGGGCGTGAGATGGAGACTCGAAGCCGAGGCCGCGGGTTGGGAGTTGAAGCCGACGTCCTCGCGAGAGTTGGTGCACTCACCAGAGGCAGGCGAAGAGGTTGAACGACCGTGTAGCACGTCGACAACTCGTTGGGCGTACGATCGACTCCCATAATCACCCGGCGAGATCATCAGGTGGTGATTCTTGTTCATCTCCATCGGATCTGCTGCATAGCCGAAGTGGTCAGCAGAAGGCCACTTGGCCTTGGTGGAGCCGACGAGGTTGGAGCGGAAGGCGGAGCGGTAGGAGGCGGAGAGGTCGGAGGTGACGGTCGCAGTGCCGGTGGATTGGGAGGCGGAGAAGTCGGCATCGACTGTAGGCTTGGTTGCCTTGATGACACGGATGAGTATGTTGCGACTCTCTGAGATGGCGCTGTCGACGAGGACGAAGGCCTCCAAGCCAGTAAGGTCGACCTCCCAACCCTGCTCCTGCTCCGCCTTCTCCAGTGCGCCCGCCATCGCCCCGGCCTCAGAAATCCGTACGATCTTGCCGTTGAAACTGACGGCAATTTCCTTGACACCAGACTTCATTAGGTCGTGGATCTCCAAGAGAGATCTTATGCGTACTACGGTAGGGGAGGGAGGAGAAGCCATGGTTCCTATGGACAATGGGGTTTTCCGATGAGGAGGCGCCGAGGAAGGGAAAGGGAGTATTTGTAAGGCGAGGGCGCCTGGAACTAAAAAGTAGGGGACGATGCAGAAGAGACAAGAGAGCCGGGAGCCGTGAGCCCATGATCTGCGTAAGCAGCCTTGAACGATTGGATGTTGGCCGGATGCTGTTAACGGACGACTTACATGTCTCAGTGTTGCAACCGTGGATCTAACTAGAAGGTGTGACTGAGCGGGCAGGACCATGACAACCAGTTGAACGCGACGCCTGTTCCCACATCCTGGCTTTGCTACCGCTAAAAAAACAGGTGCAAGACGTGGCAACCATCAGATTGTGAGTGGTCAGTGGAGATAAGTTTCAAATACTTGCTTTGTGTGCCTAGCTAGGTGAGGTCAGGATGACCCGTGGCTGTTGTCATGGAGAGAGGATTGGATAAGAAGGACGGTGTTTCCTTAATGCCTCAGTGTAGCTCCACTACAGAGAGAGTTCATGGGTTGTAAAAGTTGGCCTTGCTCCATCTAAAACATACACACGTGCAAGGAATGATGCATTATGTTACGACGGGCATCAAAATTTCGGAGGTAGGATTCCGAGGGGGGTGCGAAGTGTTGAAAGTATCACAACGCCTCGAGGGGTATGATTAGGTGTAATTAGAAACTTAAAAACTTTGTAGTATATTAAATCATAGGTAACGGAATATCTGGTCCTAATCAAAATTTTTAGACCGGTCTAGAAGTTCTAGTGAGGATCAAACTTCCTAGCCTCGGAGAGTATATTGATTACAGATCACAATAGTATATTGATCGATATGATGAAATTTTAAGTAATGTGTATGCAGCTAATGGTTTCGAATAGGAGAAAGAGAAGGAGAGGAAGTGGGGAAAGAGTTCAATGGTCGAGATGAGACACACTAGGTTTTAAACTAAGTAGAAATGAGTGCTGGTGAGGTTCCTTCCTCTCATGCACTTATATAGGCATGGCCTATTTAAAAGTGGCCTCTTGGTAGGTTTGGATTTCACATAATACTACTCTACCTTCTAGGTCCTCTTTTAGGGGAGATTTAGCACACATACCTTATGCCCCATTTCAAAAAAAAAAAAAAAACCTAGCCCTTCAGCTGTTAGGCTATAGTCGGTATAGGATGGCCTAATAGATGCTCATACTAGAAGAGGAGAAAATACACTTGAACCTTGCGAGGATCACCCCTTTGCATCCTACGTGTGTACACCTTTTTAAAACTCTATTCCAAAACCTTGTGGGAAAAGGACATGGAGAAAAGAGCACACACATGACTCTATCTTGTACAAGTCTTGAAAGGATCACAACGACTAGAGGGGTGTGATTAGGTGTAATTAGAAACTCAATCACTAAATTAATTTCACCACATGTGTAGGGATTTAATATAAAGTGATTCCACTCTTTATCTTGCTCACCTACAATATAGATCGAACCGTCACAAGAAGTAATACAACATTTGCAATCACAACATAAATCACACGTGGGCAAAACATTTACCCGAGGTTCGGCCACACCATAAAGTTGAGCCAACGTCACCGTTGTTGAGATGACCACAAAGATCTTTGAGGTCTATATTTGAACTCCCCTCTTTACCTAGTGACTACAAATATCAAGCCAGGAATATAGCTACAACCAAGTGGGTCATACAAACTTCCCAGAGCACCTAACGAGCAAGAATCGAGTGCTACAATAGGCAACACTTAGTTGACTAGGGTTCGAAGGACCCAAGAGCAATAGAACAAAAAAACAAATCACTGCCCTGTACCACAAGTGCTCAAAAGATGGACCTTACCCCTGAAATTGGAAGCACAAACGAAGCTCTCACTCCAAACTCACTCACAAAGGTGGGGATCTAAGCTTGAGTGAGAGAGAAATTGGGAGAGGGAGAAAGTTGAAGTGCTTTGTCTTAAAGCGTGTAAAATCTGCCGCAAATGGCGAAGAGGGAGAACAGGAAGGGAAGGAGTGATATTGTTGGTGCAATTTTCATATCCACTCAAAAATTTAGGTTGGGCTTGAAAAATCTAGGCTCAACACGGTGCAGATCCTCATGCTCTAGGGCAAGGGCGATTGCAGGGGCCTAAAAATTTTACTTGGGTAGACATGGAAAATTTGAGCCAAGAATTCCGGTAGATAGAAATTAATCCCGCAAGTTTTAGCCTAAAAATGGTAGAAAAACGCAACAAATATGCTTCTAACTTTCTTTAGCCATTTGGAGGAATCATTGATTTGTCATTTTTTTTGAACTGTTGAAAATTAGTTAGTTAGCTAGTGGTTCCAAACCAAGCCAGCCTTGTTTAGAAATAGAGGAGGATGGTGTCCAGGTTCTAGAATTACGTTTTATTATTATGGAGTACTGAGAAAAGACAACTTTAATAAGCATATCCGCGGCTGATCTCTACATCGGAAATATTGGGCTACACCCAGGTGTAGCTGCGCACACGCACTAGAAGCCGTTGGATGTGATGTTCTGTAGCAACAGTGTGTTAGTGCTAATCCACTGCGCATGCCGTACGTTTTGTAGTGACGACTTCAACTACGATAAACCATGCAACTCGAATTCCGGCCTTGTACAATTCACTCAAGCTCGCACTAGGCTACACACCTGAGCTCACGAACGTAGGGAAGAACGAAGAAGAACACGTACTGTATTATTTACACACTGAATCGAGAAATGGCTTGATAAAAGACTGAAGAATCACTTTGGATCTACTCAATTCGTCCGGCGAATTGTCTCCAGGAAGTGAGCGCGGAGTCGCAACTCCGCAATGCTGCAAGCGGCGTCAGTAGGAGATGTCGACGAGGGCGACCATGGCGTGCGCGACGACGGCATCCCCGTGCGTCCTCTGCTGCACGGCGCGGAGCGAGGCGTACCGGTGGCTCGGCGGGTGCAGCACGACGGGCACGGCGGCCTGGGCGGCGGCGGCGGCGTACGCGTAGCGCCGTAGCTCGGCGTCGTAGAAGGACGCGACCCGGCGGAGCGCGATGCACGCCCGCGGCAGGTGGCGCGCCAGCGGCAGCGCCAGGTTGAAGGGCCACAGCAGGAACGCGAACTGGAACGCCTGCAGGAACCCGGCCGCCACCACCGGCACGGCGAGGAGCGCCACGTGAACCGGCATCGATCGTCGATGGTGAGCCACCACCGCTGCTCCGATCCCTGCTAGACGATGGCTGCAGTCTGTTTGCTTGCTTGCACTGGACCTATCTGTCTAACTATCCCTCTGCGCTTGCCATGGCATGGCTTTGTGCCTGATGAACTCGATCGAGCGAGGCGTTGGTGGTCATTGAAGACGATCTGATCGACAAGCCATGGACCGGGGGACAGACACCTTGCTTGCGGACATTGGCGAGGGGGTTCTTCTGCATATATAATTGGTCTGCCACTACTGATTGTTTTGGTCTAGCGGCTGGGTTAACGAGAGCCTAACAGATTCTTCGACTCCGTTAGGCCCTATGCCCCTCTTTGCCGATCGATAGCCGGTCACTGATTAATAATCTAGATGGCCAGCAATATCACGTTATTCTTACCTGACGTCTGCTTCTGTCGGGAGATTATTCTCTCGAGGGTCCCATGTCACGTCGTCGTTTTCTCCGTTTGAGACAGGACACGTACACTAGTAGTATGATAATTTTAGGGACAGAGTAAAATGTGGAGTGGAAGGCATGGCTTGATGATGGTCTCTGTTCTGATCATAATGAGAAGTGAACTCTATCACAAGCTGACTGAAAAGGAAAAAAAAAATCAGTGCGAAACTGACGCGTCTGGAATGTTACCAAAGGCTATACCGTACAAAAAAAATGCATATACAATTTGGTAAAATCATTTACTAATTCGATAAATAGTTATACGTACATTTCTCAACTTAATTCAGTATAAAGGTACCAAAAATAACAAGTAATTTTTAGCTATGTTGCTAAAAAGTAGCTCAAATTATTTAGAGTTGCTAAAAAGTACTTGACGATGATATTGTTGCAAGCACGTCTTTGTTCCAGTCATGAAGTCTGAACCAACCAACATCGCATGCACCTGATATGCATGAATGGCTTGGGCATTTGCTCGCGCCTACGCTAAAACACTGACTTGTCCTGGTCAACCGGTAGGACTACTATTTCTGGGAAGAACGAAGAACACCGAACATTCCATTTCTGCAGTGCATTCAGAACGATGCGTCAGGTGATTTACACCGCGGGCCACCTCCCGGCAGTGTTTTATATTTTCTTTAAACCTTGTGGTTTTTTAACAAAAACAGCCGAGATGTGCCTATACATACATATATATCCGAACAAGAACAACAAAACGAGCGATCGAATCATGCATGGTTCAGGATAAGTCATAAGTGTAATTATTTCACATGGATCGCGACCGGACAGCTGGGACTAATACAGTAGGTTCGTGACAGGTGCGTGCAGGCTCGCCAGCTGCTGCACGCAGGATCCCTGCATCGGATAGATATTTGCAAGAGATCGACTTGAGTTGAGCCCCACAAACAAGCATTATCAGTAGGTGGGGGACTCGGGCGATGCATGGATCGATCGGCCGGCAAGCACCGCGTCGCTTTCCATGGGGAATCAAGCGGTCCGGCGGTGCATGGTCGTTTCTCCACAGGTGTTTTTGGATCGGGATGGATGGCTCGGCCTTTCTCGGTTCCAGGAGCCGCTTTTCTGATCAGTTTGTGCTGGCCTTTCGGAGATCCAGATTATTTCGGCTATCAGCAGTGTAGGATCTGCTGAGTGTGCAAAGATATCCACATATATTTGGATCAGATTGTGTGTGTGAAGTGTTTTTGTTTTTGTTTTCGTGGTCAACCATTATATATAACGCTATTAATTATAAGACAAGGATTAAATTAGTGCTTTACGTATGATAGAGCTCCGTCCCGACTCCCGAGAGTGATATTGAAAACGAGACAGTATGTTTCGTGCACTCGTCCATGCGACCGCGCGTACACGTAGCTGAAAGCCTGAAAGGCCGTACACGTAGCTGAAAGCCTGAAAGGCTGAAACCAACCACACAGTTTCAGCTACTATACCATTTGGCCGCGGCAGGGGGCCGGGACGGGAATGTTTGTTCCATATCCCGATGGGATGATTATTGGCGACAACGACCCCAAGCGTCGATCGATACCTGCTGCGGCTTGGCATCACGTACAAGCAATGCAAGCATGCAGTAGGTGACAAACAGGTTACTATCTGTTCCTGGCGCAGTTGTACTAATGTCTCGGCTTCTCCTTTGAAAAACGTCGGACTTGTTCTCTCTTACGAGACACTATTGAAACAGCTGAAATTAACCGTCAACGATCAGTAGAACAGCCTGATTGTTCCTTCTCATCGAAAGGTGAAGATGTCCAAATGTGAAGGTAGGACGTGTGGTCTGTACGAGTGCTAGTGTGCGACTGAGTGTGGTAATGTTGTGCAATCTGTGATCGAGTTGGCCCTGCTCTGAATCCGATCCTAGAGCGTCTGAAATATTGCTATTATTAGTCCGATTGAGAGTCACCCAGCTAATTATGGACCAGATTACCCACCGGGCCTTGTGGTTATGGAGCCCGATGGGCCTTCCTGTCGGGCCCAGATGATAAAAGTGGCCGAGCACACGCCTCGGCCTCACCAACACCATGCCCGATGGCGTGATTTGCCGGCGCCCGGCGGTACGGTTGCGTTGCGACCTTTCCCCAGTTGCGAGCGCGGCAACGTGCTCCCCAGTTGCGAAGGCAAGCATGGCATGCGCCACGGCATTATCCTCACGCGACGCCGCGTGCCGCGAGGAGGCGCCATCCTGCTGCTGGCCCAGCTGGCTCCGTGCCTGCAGCAGCTGCACGCCGCGCCGAGCGCCAGCGACGTAGCCCCGCAAGCCGGCGGCGTAGAAGGACACGATGACCCGGAGCGTCATGTCACGCGCCAGCGGCAGTGCGAGGTTGAACGCCCACAGCAGGAACCCGGCCGCCACGGCGAGGAGCAGCATCTATATATAGTATGTGAACAGGTGGCAAGTGATTATGAAGCCACACTATAGTTTGTCTAAGATTCAATTGATTAATCTGTTTTCATATATTGCGTGTACAGATCACAAGCAAGTGCAGGATCGGTCGGGTACGTATTTGCACAAGATTTGACATTTGAGTCTCCACACCAATACAGCATCCAAAAAGTTGGAGAGGAACATGCACCAACTTCGCTGTCCAGTCTGTGGAGTTGCATTTTTTTTTCTCGGTCCATCAGTCTACATGGATCGGATAGAGGAGTACATGCATGCATACGGGCGCCGCCTCGTCGTTTGATCGTTTCCCAACGTCTTTCTGGTCAGGCGATTATGTGGTGTGTTGGCCTTTCTCGACACGAGGAGCTAGGTAGCTTGCTCACATGGAGATGGAGGCCAACAAAACTTCGACCCGATGAGAAAATTCCGTCGAACATAATTCTGACAAAATTCATCACTTGTATTTACCTCCCACTGTTGCATATGTTACAACAATCTCCCTAAGCTTTTGGATGCTATCAAAAATCGTCTTGCTACGAACAACAATAAACTAACCAAACGAGCGAGCAATGGACAAGATCACAAGGGGAGAAGAGATCCTAAGCTAAACTATAGCAAAGAACGGCTTGCGTATGCATGCACCTGCTCGTCATCAAAGCACGGCACACAGCAGAGCCTGGCCGTCGTTCGTCCGTCCCGTCGATCGGTGCGCGCGTCAGTCGGAGATGCTGAGCATGGCGTAGCGGACGTACTCGTCGACGCCGCCGCTGTTCCCGCTGTGTCTCCAGGCGGCGCCGCGCGCCAGGGCGTCGTTGAGCCACGCGGCGTGCGACGCGAGCACGCCGTACAGCACGGCGAAGGCCTCCGGCAGGTGGCGCGCGAGCGGCAGCCGGAGGTTGAGCGGCGCAGAGATGTTGAACACCTGCATGAGCCCCCTCGCCGCCACGAACGCCAGCAGGTGGAACCCCATCGTCGACGATCTCCTCGAAGCTGAATTAATCCAGCACCGGCCGCCGGCGCACACTGCAGATCGTCGCGGATCGAGCTCGCCTGATTGGCACGGTGGCTGCCGCCGCCGCCGCCGTCGTCTCTTGTTGGCAGCAGCTTGCGGGGGAAAAATGCCCGGCCGGTCGCGTGCACTTGTGCGGATCAACGGGCCAATCCCAGCTTGATTTGAGCTCGGCTGCGGGGTGCAGCGTGTCCTTGCGGGTAAAGTAGGCAAAGGACGCGCGCACCAGGACGGCAGCAGCAACGTCGCTGCCACGGTGGTGGACCTGGTGGTGGTGGGGGCAGCCGGTGCTGTGCCGGGGGACGAGGCGGTTGTGGCCTTCCCCAGTTGCGAGCGGGAACGAGGGGAGCCACCGGCTGACTAGGACGAGTTGCTGGTTTTGGGCAACGGCGGGCCGGGGTTTTCGTTGCTTCTGGATAAGAAAGCAACCCCCACAGTTGGTTCTGATGTGTATACTCGTATGGGATGGAACTCTATTTTACTCGCTCCATTCCAAATTTACAATTTTTTTTTTGCTTTTCCTCTTTGTAGTATTTCCTCTGAAAATGGTTTGTGATCAAGATCAATTTAACATAAAATTTCCTTTTACGAAAAAAATGCATACAAACCTAGGTGTATGTTTTACCAATTAATAAGCTACGACTGGTTTGTCTATAGTCATCAGCTACGCACAGAGTTTCTATTTTTGTGTGTGTGTGGTACGTGGGTCCGTTGTGCCGACTCACCACTTACGTACGTACGGGCTAACGGCTTACCCTATTCGTCCAGTATCGCTGCTGCAGGACATCCATTTCTGTAACATCATTTTCAGCAATGGATAAGGTTGATGCATCAGATTTCGGTCTAGCTAGATCACCGGCGGGGCCAGCTCGCATATATATAAACAAATCAGAGTTTTTTTTTTTTTTACAACAACAAATCAGAGCTTTGTTCTCTTATACTACGAGCACTCTCTAGATTGTTGTCCGGTGTGTGCATATATTCAGCAACATGATATAGTTGGAAAGTTTCAAGCTAAGCACGTCACGCAAATGACAAATCGCTTGCAGACGGCCGGGGTGAATTAGTTTTCAGGGTCTATTCGACACAGATCGACACAGTTGCAGGGCAGGGGGGGCCGTGGAACTCATCGGATAAGATTTCCAAAAGAGGTTACTACACAAAGTAGGTAAGGCATCATCATATATCAAATCTAGAGCGACTGGGGCTGACTCACTGACCGCTCGGCAACGACAAGCAAAAAGGCATCGCCCTCGCATGCATTCCCATCGAACGCCATCTAGCCAATCATACAGCACACATGGTCGTTTCCCACAGCGTCCTTGTGGTTCTGGATTCTGGTGGGTACCCCGCCCCGCCCCCGGCCTCCAGCCATCGAGGGGATGTGTTGGCCTCTCTGGCCCCGAGGAGCCGTTCTTTCAGCCTGCATGTGGCCGGCTTTTCTGATAGATGATGATGATCCAGTATCCAGGTGGAGCCCTTGACTGGGTGTGTATGAGAGGATCCGATTCATCATACTGAACAGCTGAAGCGTCAAACTGTTTTCCAATTTTATAAGTATGTTTCAGAGTTTTGCATGAGGTTCCTAGAGACTATGTACCGGTGCTTTGTCAAAGAGAGAACAGCACAGTTTGTACTCGATCTTTGTAGTGGGCGCGAATCATCGAAAGATCGTAGGGGCGGTCGAGAATGGCGAGGAGTGTTGACCTTCTGGCTGTCGGTGCGCGCGGTGAGGCCGGCTCTGCATCGTGCTGCATATTGCTCGACCTTGTTGTGCTGCACGCGAGCCTCGTTATGTTTTAATAAATTAAAATTATGAGTTCATTTTGATCCGATAGTTTTTATTAGTAGCATGTTATGAGTTCATTTTGATCCAGGTGGAGTCCTTGACTAATTTTTTGTTTTCTGTTATCAGTGATGATTACAGATCCCACCCTAGGATGATGATCCAAGAGTTTAGGACGTTGCAAGAAATGTTGATTCCTTTTCTTGTGAAAGAGATATAGTTAAACTTAAAAATGAATTTTTTTTCCAAAAGGTGGCAAAAGCTTTTTGCCGTATTTTTATTAGACGAGAGAAATAAAAAAAACAAGTTACAAAGCAAGCACCACTAAAAATAAAACCCCTCTGGACACCACTCTACTCACACGCTGGACTCTCCCAGGAGCCAAACTTAAAAATGGATTAAAACCACCATTTTAGGAATTTGATTTATTTTGGGCGGGGTGAGCTATTGTTAGTCCAAATATTCTAAACAGGCCAGTAACATTTGTGCCTATTTTACGTCACTTTTCCTACTCTCTTCCATCTTGCGACGTGTTTCTATAGAAAAATTGTTTATTTATTGTCTTTATCTTTCCATAGAAAAAATTATTTGTTGTCCTTTGTTCTCTGTTTTCTGTGCCAACACACACCATCCAATTGTTATTTGTTTTTTGTTATCTGTGATGATGACAGATCCCACCCTAGGATGATGATCAAGGGTTTAGGACATTGCAAGAAATGTTGGTTACTTTTCTTGTGAAAGAGATATAGCAACCCCCATTTTGCGTCGCCTACCACCACTTTTTTCTTTTTTGTTATTTCCTTGATGTGTTCATTGATAAGAAGCGTAGCAAAATATTTACAAGATTGTGGCCTAAGAACACCAACCTTTTTGTGTGATTGTCACCATAGATGACATCACACCACCCCTAATTATTTTACTGACCGGTTACAATTGATGATTATAACACAACCATACATACATAACTTCGGCGTGCAACTAGTTTACGACGTGGGGAACCATGCATTGCATGAGAGATAGCTTAGATATACACCACCGTAAATTAAATACTTGAACACAAACAAGTACACAACGCGTGCAAGTATTTTACGACGTGGAGGACCATGCATTGCATGAGAGAGAGAGAGCTTAAATATAACAACATGCAACCGAACCATACTTTGCTCAATTTTTTATTAATATAATACATTGAAGCCTAGTACTACAGCAAAGTACGGCGAAGAAAGAAAAATAACGGGAACAGAAACATCGGAACGCCGTTTTTTTTTTCTTTGTTGCCACTGGCCAGCAGTAGTATACGGACGGTGACGATGGGGCGTTGCGGTTGCCTCCCGCCCTCCTGCGAGGAGGCTGCGACCAACGAGCCGGCGATCCTTGCTGGCGCTGCCCCGTTGTCAACTCGCCATTCGTGGCGCCGTCGCCTTCGCTGCCGCCATACAGACCCGCGGGCGCCGGCCATGCATGCTCACCTCGCTGAAAATGGGTGCTCCGATGCAAAGGACGGTGACGTGCACGTGCTGGCGCCCACAGTAGAGCGTTGCGGTCCGTAACCGTACGTAACGTAGTACCACGGTACCAGTGTACCACAACCAAGAACCAACTGCACGTCGAATCGAGGAACCTACGACCCGGCCGTACGTATCAGAGTATCAGACCATATACCCCATTCCCCGCTGCTCCTGCGGCGGTAGCCGGTAGCGGTGCATGCTAGCCGGAGCCCCAGAGTCCCAGACGGTGTGCGACGCGTGTCGGCGGCGGCGCGCGGCCACGCGGCGTGCAAGTGCAAGCTGCCGACGACAGCGCGGCGGCCTGTGGCAGGTGGCGCGCAGGCGTTCGATCGGCCACATGCCACGCGCACAGCCAGGGGCGCCGACGACGACACTACCGGCATGCTGCATCTCTGCATGCATGCAGACGGCATGGATACGGAGCCCCGGTGGTGACGTCGTCGGATCGGACGCGCGCGTTGACGGCTCCCCTGCACCAGAGGCAGAGCCGCAGAGGCCGGGAGCGAGGGTCTCGCGTCTCGCCCGTTCCCACGCGCACGCAACGTACTCTCCCTGCCCGAGAGAAATGTTGGACCTCGTGGGTTAGCGCTAGCTTTCGCACGAGACGGCGACGTGCCGACGACGACGTCGCTGCCCGCTGGTGTGATTTGCCGGCGGTATGGTAGCGTTGCGTTGCAGCCTTCCCCAGTTGCGAGCGGCAAGCACCCGTGGTCCGTACCACGCTAATTAACGCTTTCTATACGAGAGTACGTGGTCTGGGCGACGAGGACCGGATGAGGCTCGTACTTAGGACACGTCATTGGACAAACCTGACGTGGCCCATCATTTGTGTAGCAAGTCGATCCGACGTGGCACAGTAGTACCGACTTGCAGCCAAGTTAATTTAGATGGCGGATGGCCGGTACGGAGATTGTTCTCGGCCCGCAAATCGCCGGAACAGCTTAAGGTTTCATTCAGATATGATTTGGCGAAGTCTACGAGGAATTTTCAGCTGCACGATGGACGATTGGTAGATGATTCAAACTCGAGATTTCGTTCAGTAGACGAGAAAGAAATGAAGAGAAGCGGAATGTGAATTCCAATTGGCAAATCTACTAGTCGGGTCTCCATAATTCCATCCACTCCCATAAGTCAATTATTTCTTCTATATAAGTCAAACTTTTTTATAATTTTGTATTAGAATCTCACCTGATTTTTATTAGATTATGCATCCGTGTGAAACATGTATGAGTGTTATGTTTTTGAAAAAAAAAAAGATCCCACTAGCTAGGATGAGAGTCTATTTAGCTCCTTGATCCAAACATATTTAACTAATAGTTGAGCTAATTGTTAGCTAAATGCTCAACTAACATATATTTTCCTAGTTAGACCAAAAGAACTAAGGTTCTCTATTTGATTCAAGAAGATAATAGTAAGCTGCTAATAATTAGCTTTGAATCAAAATAGGTCTAGCTAACTGTTGGTTGAATACCAATGTAGTAACAACTATAATGTTACTAGAGGCTTCCGCCGAACTGAATCTGTCAGATTTCTAGACGTTTAATTGTATTTTAGAATTTCTACTACAACCGTCACTTTAACAACTTGTAACTAAAATCTGACAGATTAAATTTATCAACATATAACTAGACACTCCATATACAATTTGGACAAAAATGAATACAATGTTCAAATTAATATGTGTGTACCAAGGCGAAGAAGGGAGTATGTAGAAAGAGAGAACGAAAATGGACTTGATAACCAAAATTTTGCAGCGACGAGGACTTGACAAATTCTGACGAAACAAAGTATTTGGAGGAACAAAACTACTTACTTATGCTGTTTTGCACGATAAAACCCAAGGAATCAAGAAATGTCGTGCTAACCTAACCGTTCCAATAGCCCCTTGCAGCCGATCATCGATCAGTAGATGTCGTCGAAGGCGAACATGGCATGGGCGACGGCATCATCAGCATCATCCTCGCGCGTCCATGCCATGCCGGGCGCCGAGGAGGAGGATGCGGCGGCGGCGTCCTGCTGTTGCTGCTGACCCAGCTGTCTCCGCGCCTCCAGCAGCTGCACGCCACGCCGGGCGCCGGCGACGTAGCCCCGCACGCCGGCGGCGTAGAAGGACACGATGCCCCGGAGCGTGATGCAGGCCCGCGGCAGGTCGCGCGCCAGCGGCAGCGCGAGGTTGAAGGGCCACAGCAGGAACGCGAGCCGGAACGCCTTCAGGAATCCGGCCGCCACGGCGGGCACGGCGAGGAGCAGCATGTATGTGTGAACCGCCGCCGCCGTCTGTGAGTAGTCTATACGGCAGCTCTCAGCTTGCTAGCACCACCGCGCGCTACTGCATGTGCTTGCACACGTTTGAGAAGGTCGTTGCGCCAAGCTCTAGGTCCTTAATTATCTGATGTAGATATGTTTGGCTAAGCTGGAAACTGCTCCAAGAAAGAAGGGCGTGTGTGCTGGGATTACAGCAGCACGACGAGCACGAGGCATCGGCGCGTCTAACAAAGACCAGACCGAGAGGTGGCACGGAACACGTACGAGTACGGGGGAATGGGGTGGGGAGCAGGGATGTTGGATGTTGGTCTGATACATAATTGCAGTCCACCTCTCTGTTAACTGTATGGATCGGAGTAGAACTTTACAAACTCCATTAACACATTCCCCCCCCCCCCCCCCCCCCCCCCCCCCCCCCCCCCCCCCCCGCCCCCCCCCCCCCCCCCCCCCCCCCGCCCTCTCCCCCCCTCCCCCCCGCCCCGTCCCCACCCTTCTGTTCGGC
>JAKNSH010540467.1:0-11179 GCA_027790015.1 Cymbopogon flexuosus
CCCCTAGCTAGTGGGCAGCTGGCCCTAGCAGTAAAAAAAGCATCACAGTTGCCATTTCCTGCAAATAAAGCTTTAAGATACTCAAATCTGACGGTACGGTGTTGGTTTCCTCAACTAAAACCCATTTGTTTATGTGCTGAAACCTATGATTATGTTATCCAGGGGAGTATATAATTGGTGCTCCATCAGATGAGCTAGAGGAGGGACCAATTCCATCGGCTACACCTGTAAGCTCCCTGATGTGACGTGCCTTGGCGTGTGGCGACAAATTATGCCTTCCATGCCATGACCTAATTCAATTGACTGTACGTAACAGTTGGTACTGTTTATTTACATATTAATTGTATAGGTTCCATGATTTTGCTTGATTATGCCCTGCTTCTTCGTTAGGTCAAGTAGAAAACAACTCAACTGTACAGGTTGTTGTCAAAAAAAAAAAAAAAAACTCAACTGTACAGGTGTGTACGCATCGATTATATAGTAGAGAGAGAGAGAGAGAGAGAGAGAGAGACGTGCTTGATGTTTTTTAAGTACGTGTACGCAAGGAAATAGGAGAGACGACCTTATCACACAGTGGTTGACAGGATTAAGTTAGCGTATGAGCTCTCATACAGTTAGTTGTAAGTCAACTGCTTGGATGGATAAATGCATAATATGGACCTAAGAGTCTTTCAATTTAGAGTTCCCTTATTATTATTATGATAACCTTGGTGGGGCATCTGCCTCCAACAAATTTCCAATTCAAAAGCGACGCGTTACGTTATTGGGTCATCAGATATTCAGCTATACGCATATATACTTCTCTCAAAGAGTTAATTAACATGCAAGAAAACAGCACACAATTGGAAAACACGACTGTTTGCTAGCTGGAGCAGTTATTATATATGTAATAAACTTATAGCTGCCCTATATGTGTATAGATGTGAGTGTGGGCTAGCTAAGCGATCTAGCTATACTGATGATTGTGTGTACGGCGTGCCAATAAAATTCGGGAACATTGATGAATCGAAGAGAATATTGAATGTTACCAGATGATGTCGCCACGCAACTGCCAGGAGAAGTGTTATACTGTATATATTTAAATCTTGCATTCACTGTCAAATGTAAATTACTCAAGACAGTCACGAAGAAATCATTACAACAGAGATGCGCTGTCATGCTGTGAACTTAACAGTGTTCAAGAGCTAGCATGCATGCATGTGTCAAAGGTGACACCTTTATAAGAATTAATTGCTGAGTATATCAAAGATGCAGTAGTAGCCGTGTGCAGCTAATTTACTGGTGATGTTCTTATTAATTTAGGTCTGCATCGATCTTATTGCCTGCAGTTTCAAAAAGGTTCAGTTTCTTTCTTCTGACGAATGATTGCTTTGTTGCTTTATCAAGATTACAAATCTTTGCCTAACATGGCATGATCTTACAATCTGCAATTTGCACTGCACAGTTCGTTACATATAATATATATGTATTTTTAAAACACTAATTTGTCGTGGATCACGAAAATAGAATCGATCTGAAGTAGTATTAAACGAGACTGCTGCTATTCTTAGAAATATGGACACACTAATTATATATGTATGTGCTCAGTTCAGATGGATATATATACGTACTATAGCTACTCCTATAGATCATACTCTGAAACGAGCTGAGACTGTTCTAGTTTACATAGTCTGTATTATTCCCAAGTTTAGCACCGATTACTTTTCGTAATCTGGGATGTCGCCCAGTTAGGTCATTATGCCCATAGATAATTAAGACCTCAATCTCAGGGAAGCTCATTCTTTACAGACTGTCTGCCTCGCCCGTCTCTCGCTAAAGCAGCTAGCATGCAGCCGTAGTACCAGTACAGCAGTACTGATGGATCGAGTAACAAAAATCAATATATACTAATTAATTAAGACATCAAGAAAGCTTGTCATGATATACCGCCGGTTTAGCCAGCCCAGCCACAGAAAAGTGATCACTAGCTATGTGACGACGCAGAATAATGATCATTGGAAAGGCAAAACTCATAGCTTTCTTCTGTCATATTTTTATCCCGTCGCCGGATTCCGCCTTTCCGTACGTGCTTTGCATGCTCAAGCATCAGAGAATTTGTACCAGACGTGCAATTAACTAATGACATCACCGACGGATTCGATCTCAGCTCATTTCGGGACGGAAGAACTCGATCCAATTTGGGATAATTACATTTGGTCACGAGAGACAAGGACGACGTACGTACGCGTACGTCATAGAAATAAACATGATTAATTTCGCAAAAACGCTTTGTTTGATCACACGAATCTGAATCCCATCATGTCAGCGACGAGCGAGAGATCGAGGCGCATTGCGTGCGGCCGTGCGTTCATACTGTGCACATTATTAGCTTAATTAGCTCGGAGCTTAGCCTCGGATGGAAGGGACATGCCAGCAAGTGATTATTATACTAGTTCCAGTACTAATTAACAATAGCTTTGGCCGCGCGCTGATTGATTGATTACAGTGAAGCAAAGCATCCAATGGCCGGCCGGCTAATTTAAAATCAGTGGCGGGCTAAAGACGGATTAAAGTACTCTAGCTAGCTCGTCGCATGCAAGTGGGGAGGCGATTAGATTAGATTAGCTGCAGGGGATTGGATTAAGATAATCCCGAGCGGCGCGCTGTCTCTTCGCCGGGCATGTGCTCGCCCCCGCGCTTGTCGCGTTGCGATGATCTCTCCATCATCGACCAACCGACGGCCGGGCTGGCTCATCGATCAGCTAGCAGCTCCGGCCTCCGTCCATGGCGCCCGCGCGCCCGGCCGCCGCCGCCCTCGCTCGTCGACAGCGATGACGATAACTTTTACTTTTCTTGATGATCGACTGCCGGGGTGGGGGCGTCTGACTTTGAGGATTATTGTTAATGACCCAGACGTAAGCAGAGGCGACGACGACGTCCGTTGCTTTTTATCGGATGGGACTGCTTCCATCGAAAGGATGATGATGATATGATCGATGGATGCGCTCGCCTAGTTGTCTGGCCGGTCGGTCTTAATCTGCGGTGACCTAATCGGGGCTAGGTGCACGCAATCCGGCCGGCCGCAATCAGGGGCTGCATTATTCCGCAACTTGTTGCGATTAGTGGTGCTTGCTTTGACATGCATATGTTGTCAATAGCCATCCTTTGCCTGAAATGTCAATGTTAATTTAGCATCACATTGTTCAATTATATTGCTATAATAGTTGAAGACTTGGACGTGTACTAATAGTTTACTTCTATCTATTGCTAGTGCATATATATGTTATGCATAACAGTGTGTAGCTAATCTAACCGAGAGGACACCCAACCCCCTGCAAAGAAAATCCACCGTGGATGGATAATAAAGGGCCGAAGGGAAAAGAACATGCAATGATGCACCACGCTGTTAACGCAAAGCCAAAAGGTGACACGTGTCGACCGGAGGCGACGAGCCGTCGGTCGCACCAGCTGTGTAGCGCATGCATGCGGCCAGGTGGGTGGGTCCCCGGCCCATCCACGTGGGAAGGCGAGCGGGCCGTCCGGACTCCGGACGGGGCCGCGGCCACACGTGGGTGCCGGCCCCCGCGAATCGCAGCCGCATCCAGCAGCGCCTGTGGGTTCCGGCCCCGCCCGGGAGACGTCGCGTCGAATCTTTGAAGGATGATGATGCTGCCCATGGGCCGTGGGCCAGCGACGCGCCGAGGCGGCCCGCGCGGCCACGTGACGGTGCCGCCCGCGGTCGCGTCAAGTGACACCGCTGCCTGTTTCGAGTTTTCCTTTGCTGGCTTGCCGCACTGCGGCGCAGGGCAAGAGCGCCTCTGGTGTTTGTTTGGGAGCGAGCCCGTTCGGCCGTCGCATTCGGTTCAACTGCACCTGCACTGGCGTGTGGTGCGGAGAAACTGGTCACTGGTCGGCAGTGCCGGGGATCATGCGTCGCAAGCACCAATTGCTGCTCCTAATTGTTTGGTTTTACGTACATATTATACTGTATGTTTATAGCGATGAGTATGCATGTAATTCTAAGACTGGAGATTATTTCTTTACAGCCCAGAATGTGGGATTCGGAAACAAGGAGTAGGAGTGGAGTTTCTGTTGGGCCCTGCTCCGCAAACAGAAGCCGTTTGAGACCCAGAAATGCATGGGCCGTCATTGTGCCGGCCCCAACTTTCAAGGATGAGTTACTTGCTTCTAGACGGCATGGAAATTCTCACGCACATAGATCTGACTGTTTGACTTATTTTGCCGCTCGGTGCTGTTTGAAGTTACGCCCACTCCTGCTGGTCACTTTTATCGTTCTTCTCCTCCTTTTATAAAGGGGGGAAAAAGAGACAGAAGGATCGCTCAACTTGTTCATTGTGCTGCTTGATAAGGAACACACAGGCACTGAGAAGTGGGGAGTATATTCGTTGACGGAGACAGGAAGCATCACAATGCAGGTAAGAATTCCATTTAAATTCTGTGAGCAGAATTAACAAGACCACGTTTTCCTATTGAAATCCGTGTGCTGAAGTAACGGGAGCATGGTCGGATTGTCGCGGAGAAGTTCCTGGCAAGTGGCAACAGCCAATAGGCGGAGTCACTTCTGTTCTGAACCTTGGAACTCCAGTAAAATCTTATTTCAGGAAAAACAGCATCTGGAAAGCTTGAGAATCAGGGATCGAGGCAAAAATGCAGATACCGTGCAGAGAATGCACACCGATTCTCAAGCTATATTCGCGATAGATACAAACATAATAATAGGCAAATTTCTATACTGCACAAAAGGCACACAGATTTAAACTGATCTTCTGGTATCCAAAGCAAAGAGATGTTCGAACGGTTACACGCAAACATTAATATACCATGGCTCATACATTAAACAAAGTTTCAGTCAGAAGCTGTATAATCTGTTAGGTGCTGTACGCCACTAATATAATGTCCACAGAACAGTCAAACGGGTTGCCGCTTGCTGTTAGGACCGGCTGGTTTATCACTGTACAATTGGTCTGCTTATCTCTTTTGTTTGGCGATGATCTCACTTGGCCCATTGCTGTCCAAACATGTCACTTGGAGCCCTGGAATACCCGACGAGCTGCTGTATGTACTCAAGAAGCAGCACTTTGCACATCTTTGCTTGAGCGGTTGTACTTCATGTGGCTCTCCACAAGTTGGCCACTTGCAAGGGCTGCCAGGAGAGAGAGCTCGCCAGCGAGCACACCGCCAGCGACAACGGTAGCCAGAAGCTTAGCATTTTCCCCAGGTGAGTCACGATTAGGACCCTTGAGACCAAGCAGGTTCAGACATGCAGCTTGTGAAGCAAGAAAAGTGCCACCTCCAATAGTGCCTACCTGAGAATGGACAGATTACGAATACTATTGTCAAAAAATACCGTATTCAATCAAATCACAGATATAAAAGCATGAGGAATAAGTAAATGATCTGGAAGGATAACGGACCTATTGATTTTATAATTCCAACAAAACTTGTAGTACTAACTATAAGCCTGTAACCTTACACAGAGCACAGAAATCATAGTACCTCAATGGAAGGCATGGTCACACAGATGTGAAGATCTTCTCCATCATTCACTGCCTCCATCATGGTGAGGCACTGGGAGCTTTCAACATTTTGGGCAGGATCCTGCCCCGTAGCAATGAACAGGGCAGTTACGATATTGCTTGCATGGGCATTGGAACCTCCAAGAGCTCCGGCTACAGCTGATCCAACGAGATTTTTTGCAATGTTAAGCTCGACAAGTTTTTGCACAGTAGTCTTAAGAACACTCTGCACAACTCCCCCTTTGATTGTGGCCTCACAAACAACAGATTTGCCACGACCTTCTATCCAGTTCACAGCTGCAGCCTTCTTGTCCGAACAGTAGTTACCTGGTATAAAAAAAAAAGTCAACATGCATACCATGACTGGGGAGGGGGAATGCTTATGGTCGCTTCTTTTTCGAACAATAATGATAATAATAGATCATGATTATTACAACGAATTTCTTCCATGTCAAATGGAAACCAGCCAGTAAACTCACTACTCACTGTTGTTTTTATAAAAAAGCAGCTTCTTTTTATTCTTGAGCTTGAGAGTGATAAACAATATAAAGCAACATGAAGATTCCAGATTCAGCATAATCTGATACAGAGACATACTTTCCTCAGGTCACAGTTGCAATGATGAGTAAGAAAAAGTGGCGATGGTAGCTGAAGATGGTCAGCCTCAGAACAAGTTTGCTCAGGGGCAGATGCAATGTAGCAAACCATGCATTATGAGAAGAGCAGCTTGTATTCTACTCATTGAGCTCTTGAGTATGGACAGGAAAGTAAAAAACTTAACCAAACAATCTGGAACACACACTTTCCTTGGGTAACACTGGCACAGAGCCAATAAAAAGTATGCATTTTCCATGCCTCAGTCAAACAGTTACTTCCGCAATTCATGTGTAAAATCACGCAAGTAAAGAGTTCAAACTTACATTGTTTAGTTGTCTGATATTTTTTTTATAACAGTTGTCTGATAAAATAACATGCTAATTTTATTGAAAGATGCAAAACTAGGTTTTCTTTGCTATAACAGAACAGAAGGGAAGAACCAAACCAGATAGGCTGATGATATCCATGTCGGGGAAATCAGTCTGCAGGTAGCCCAAGACATTCTCAACACCTTTTGACACCATATTCATTCCCATAGCATCTCCAGTACTACAAGTGAACCTCATGTAAAGGTTCCTACCTGCTAGTGCACACTGAATACCCTGAAGCTTCCCAAATCTGCTGGACCTGTGGACATGAAAAAGTTTGCATGTAACAGATAAAGCAGATAACATTTTCTATGAATTGCATTGATTATATTAAGAAAACAATCACTGAGACATAATATTGCAAAGATGCAAACCAAACATGAAGCACTAAAGAAGAAACTAATCGCCTCCTTTTTCTTTCTGAGAAAACTGACCAAGAAATGTGTTCCTCATAAAACCATGCATATGATACATGTCTCACTGGAAGTCTGGAATGAAAATTTGTTTGATGAGACATGAAATACTACTAACAGGGGAATAAAATCATCTAGGCTTCATAGTAAAACTAGTCTTCTAAAGGAAGTACCAAATCAGAAAATGCCATATAGGAACAACCGCGTTATACAAACAGGTTGGCTGCCAATCGCTACGGCCACAAACAATATTGTAACACTAAGTCTCAAATACACAGCTTGAATGATAAAAAATGCCTGTGTCCTTTTAATACCTTATCCTCAAAAGGTGCAAACCAGCATTAAATCGTTTCAGTATATAGTACTTTGAAAGAGTGAAAAAAAGTGTCAATATGACTAAATTTGAAAAACTGAAGGAAAACGGTCAACATAGAGAAGTGTAGGAAATTATAATGGACTGGTAAAAGTTCCAGAACAGTGAAATAACAATTAGACATAAAGCAAAGTGAGGAACAACATTAAAAAGAATGAGATATGTTCTTAGTTAAATGTGCAGTGATTTAAATGCTAGAACACAACATTCCTCCTAAGAAGCTAATTACTAAATGTTAATAGAAATGCCAGATTACCCATGAATGCTTATGCATGCAACCAGTAGTAATGAAGAAAATGTCGATAGGGTGTGGACAGGACCATAATTTTGATTAATAAAGTTGAGAAAATAAACTCCATATTTTCTTAATATTTCACAACAGAGAACCACAACATAATCAGGCCCTAAATAATGGACTAGTATGAACCAAAAAAAAACTAATAAAGCTTATCAAGCCTAGAAAACAACAGAATCAAAAAGTTTATAGTGAGACTAAACAGCAAATAACCAGAGCTTCTGAACAACGCAATAGAACAAATGTGTAAAGCTTCTGTAACTTGCAGAAACCGGCACAATTTAGGTTTAGGAAGTAACGAAACCAATTGCTAGGATCAACTGCCCTTATTTCTAATAACATATGCCGACAGCTACTAGGATGTAAGGAAACCATATGATGGTAAGCCCACATGCCATGAGTAAGCTTCGCAACCGACAAACCGTTGGCATTCCCTGTGGTTTCAACAAACGCAACAGGACAATTCAAGGGCAACACTTCAGAAAGTATAAATTGGTATCATTCGTAAATATCCTGTGGTTGGATAAACGCAACACGACAATTCAACGATGACATTTCTGAAAGTATAACCTAGCATCATTTGCAACGGCCAATAACGAATCCCAGAAAATAAGGAAACATAAGTAGATAATGCCACTGATACTACAATAGGAGGTAATTGCTGTTGCCTCAGCCAGTGTGTATGCTGAAGTTGGAATAAATGGAGTCCCTCCTATCATCATCAACCAAATAAGAAAAGGACACTTGCTTTTGTGGGCAATCACCTGACCTTAAAATACTAATACCATGTAGTTCTAGCAGTCGACATCATGACAGTAGTCAAACAGCACATGTGGGAAACTTAAAAGATGCACCAAAGGAATGCATTTTTAACTACTCCTATCAGTGTTCCCCGCACTAAAGTAGTTAGTTAAGCAGATTCATAACCCATTTTAAGTAAGTGTGCAAATCTTCAGGTAGACAGATGGTAAAGGATGTCTACCTATTGAAGACAGCAGCCAGAGTCTCAAAATTGGCAAGTGCCTCGACAAACACCTTGAGCTCCGCTGCCCTCTTGACCGATGGCAACTTGACGACAGGCGCACGAGACATGGCATCCCGGTACAGTGAGCTGACGGCGCCCCCGGACGCAGCGATGGCTCTGAAGCCGCGGTTGACGCTGGCCACGAGACATCCCTCGGTGGTAGCCATGGGGACATGGTACTGCTCCCCATCCAGGAGCAGCGGGCCGGCGACCCCGACCGGTACCCGCACGTACCCGATGGGCATCTCGCAGCATTGCCCCTGGATGGCCTGGTAGTCCATCCCGTCGAGTGGGAGCCCCTCGAGGCCCCGCCCCGTCACCCGCTGCAGCGCCTCCCGCCGCAGCCTGGCCGCGCGGTGGCAGTCTCCGAGGCGCGACTCGAGGCGGTACGACGGCAGCGTCCCGGCCACCACAGCGGCGACGATCTCCTCGTCCCCTTCCTCCACCGCGTCATGCAATGCCTCCAGCGCGTCGGCGGCGCCGGCGCGCGTTTGGTCGGGGGAGCCGCCGCCGCCCCGGTCGCGGCAGGCGGCGCGGGTCTCGGCGTTCGCAGCTGCGACGCCAGTGCCGCAAAGGCTGAGGAGGTACACGATGGAGCCCAGTTGGCAGACCACGGGGACGAACTCGCGGCCGCCGAGCGGGAACCCGCGGCGGCAGTCCCCGTCGCCTGTCCAGAGGCGGAGCAGGTCGCAGGAAGAGTGCACGAGCGATACAATCGCCATGACGTTGAAGATCCACGCCGAGATGGGCAGCGAGCCCCCCGCGGCGAGCGCCCTCAGCGCCGCCGCGATGCGGCCTCCGAGCCGTCGCACGTCCATCCCACACCACCACCGCTCGGGCTTAACCAACCGGCCACCACCACCGTCAGCGCAGGGGGTTTCGAGGAGCGAGCGGAGAGCGAACCCGGGGGCGCGTCGCGTGCGACGATTGTGTGTGTCGTGCGTCGTGCTGGTGGTGGTGGTGCGGGGGTGTATGCGCGTAGCATGCCGTGCGGGGCCTGCGCCGTGTGCGGTGCGGCCTGCGGGGGGATTCGTTTGATGGGCGGTGATCGGACGGACGCGTAGCGGCTGCGGGGTTTTTCGCGCTGGTGTGCACGGAACCGCGCCGCAGGCAGCGGCGGATGCTGTTTCGCCTCTAGCGGGGCTGCGGCCTGCGGGGCTTCTCAGATGTTCAGCGTTACACGGGCAAACGAGCGGGCGGCCAGGGGCCTGGCACGGGGCCCATGCCGCCGCCTCGGCGAAGCCGGCTGTTTCCTTTCTTCCCTTGCAAGCAGGCGACGGACGGGGTGGTTTGGTCAGATTTGCTTTTTGCGACTTGCCGTGATGACGATGGATTTGTGTGTCCCATGTCCGCCGAGGGTGCGGCGAGGACCATGACACCTGCTGTGGGGCCGTGTGAAGCGCTAAACGCATGACTGAATTTGTTCTCGGCGTAAAGCTAATTGCTGTGTTAGGCGAGTGAACTGTTAGTGATAATAAAGCAGGCCACAAAGACCGCCAAGAGATGGAGGAAGGGCTGGCGACGACGCGAGCGATGAAGCACACGGCAAGGCATTGTAGGAAGGCCTTGTTTGGATGCTTTCCAAATTCCAAAAATTTTACATTCTCTCTCCATCACATCAATCTTCGGACGCATGTATGAAGCATTAAATGTAGGTAAAAATAATAACTAATTGCACAGTTTGGTTGTAAATCATGAGACGAATCTTTTGAGCCTAGTTAGTCTATAATTGAACAATATTTATCAAATACAAACGAAAATGCTACAGTAAAAAATTTTCTAGCTTTACGCAATCCAAACAAGGCCGAAGTAAAGATGCAAGTTTGAACGGGTCGACCCAATGACCCAAAACCCAAAGTCAAAAGTTTGGTGTTGAAACCCAACGGGTCGACCCACAGCGATTTGGTGTTAATTAGTGTCGAGGTCTGTGGGTTCTCTGGGTAACCCGAGATATGCTATCCCGGAGTCGCCGCCGCCTCCGTCCGCCGCCACAGCACAGGCCGCCCGTCACTGCCCCAGAGACGCTCATCCGCATCAGGTCGACCCGAGCACGACGCGCGTGGTGGGACGCTGGGCTACCTCGCCCCCGAGCCGTCGATGTCGTACATGACCCAGCGCTCCGCCATCACGCCGAGCCTCCTCCGGCGGCGTACGGTCAGGAGCGGGGTGCCGGTGGCGTCCTCCACCTCGGCGCGCCGGCGGCTGGAGGCGTCTTAGGAGTCGACGCGGAGGCGAGGTTGAAAGGTCCTAAATGGCTAGAGAGGGGTAAATAGCCTATAAAATTTTCTTGCAAAGCACTAAAACAAGTTGTTAGTACTTAAGATGGCGAAGCTCTTCTAGCACTAGCTTAACTAAGCTAAGCAAGCCACCTACACAATACTAGTAAAAGGCTAAAGTCTCTAAGCATAACAACAAGGCTAAGTCACTAACCTATTTCTAGTGAGCAAGAACTACCACTAGAACTAAGCTACACAACTAGCACTACTCAAAGTAAGGCAAGAGAAATATAGGAAGATTATACCGCCCGTGTAGAGGAATTGAACCAATCAATCACAATAGATAGACCTCGGCAATCAAAGATGACACAATGATT
>JAKNSH010540622.1:0-16771 GCA_027790015.1 Cymbopogon flexuosus
CATGGTTGTTGGAACACTTTGAAACTTGCTTATGAAACACTTGAAAAAAAGGGCTCGAGAACGAAAAAAAAAACACATGTTGCACCATCTGAAAATCGCCAATTGCAACAACTCAACAAAGCTAGTTGGAACACTAGAAAAACGATAGTTGTAACATCAAATAAACACATGTTGCGACATCTGAAAATCGCCAATTACAACAACTCAAGAACCCTAGTTGGAACACTAGAAAATTGATAGTTGTAACATCGAATAAACACATGTTGCGACATCTGAAAATCGCCAATTACAACAACTCAAGAACGCTAGTTGGAACACTAGAAAATCGATAGTTGTAACATCGAATAGACACATGTTGCGACATCTGAAAATCGCCAATTACAACAACTCATCGAATAAACACATGTTGCGACATCTGAAAATCAATAGTTGTAACATCAAGGAAGAAACACCCCAGTGAGGAAACAACAGAGGCGGCGAGGAAGAAGAGGGGCACCGACGAGCGGCCACGCCATGGCTTGGACAGGTCACATGTGCACGCGCGCCGCTCGGCTCGATGACGAGCACCAGGCCTAGAGCACTAGGCCTAAGGCGGAGGCGCGGGCAGCCGTCGGCGTGGTAGCCACACGCGCAGCACAAACGGATGAGCAGCAGACCTCGACGGAGGCGCGAACAGCCGCGGCGTGGTGGCCACGCGCACAACACAAATGGACGAGCGGCAAGGCCTCGGCGGTGGCGCGAGCAATCGCCGGCGTGGTGGCCACGGGCGCAGCACGAACGGCCGAGCAGCAGGCCTCGGCCACCGCGCACAGCCCCAACGAGCAGGGAGCGCGCAGGCGGTGGCCGGCGGGGGCACGCTGGGCAGCAGCCAGTGGGGTGCTCTCGGGCAGCTCGGCCTCGACGCTCGAAGAAGGCAGTAGAATGAGCGAAGAAGAGAGCGGGGGACGGGGGGTGAGCAGATAAGGCACCGGTAGAGAAGGCAGTAGGAATGAGTGGATGAGAGAGGGGCGAGAGGTGAGCAGATAAGGGAGGAGTCACGTGTGGCGTCCGGATGAAAATCTCGGGACGGACGCCCGGTTCGTAAAGATTCCGAATCATCAATGCACCTGGGTCCCCTCCCCTTCGGCCGGCTAACGACAGTTGGTGGTCGTTTTCTCGTTTTAGTGAATGCTGTAGGTGGTAAGACACTCTCTCGAAAATAACAGCTCGCCTTGATCCTGGGCAGTGTTCGTTCGTTCTGCAACGAAAAATCTGCTGGAAAATAAACTGAGAAAGGATATGGCGTTACCAGTGGACCTCATCTAGGCTCGTCCAGTGGACCTTTGTCGATGGGCGAGATCTTGTGAGGATGACAGAATCCGTGGACCTTTCAGGCCCATTTTGGATCTTTTTTTTTCCGAACAGGATCTTATATTTTTTAAAAAATATAGACAGATTTTTACTCAAATGACTCTCGAAACAATGGTTTAGACACCTGTTGATGCTCTAATTGCCAACTAATAGATAATATACACTTTTTTTATCTATCCGTTGAAAGAAATTTCTCTCTTCCATCTTGTAACGTGTGCAGTCTCTGTTTATTGTATTTTGTTCTCTGGTTTCTGTGCCAACACACCACTTTTTTATCTTTATCTTTCCATAGAAAAAATTTGTTTATTGTTCTTTTTTCTCTGTTGTCCTTTGTTTTCTTGCCAACACACACAACTTTTTTATCTTTATCTTTTCATAGAAAAAAACTATTTATTGTTCTTTATTTTCTATTTTCTGTGCCAACACACCACTTTTTTATCCAGATATTTTCATAGCTGCTTCCTCTGGCTAAGCAACTATCGATTAGTTGCTTAGATGATTCAAAAGCTAATGTAACTAATATTAGCTAGTTAACTATCATCTGCCTAACTATTAGCTGCTATTAAGTGACAGAATGAGATCGTGCATCGACTGAAAAGTGGTAAGAGCGAAAGCGTTTGCTGGTCGCCTGGTCCAATGCTATGAATGAAACGAAAAGAAACAAAACAAGATGATTCATTAATCAGTCAATTATGCGGAGAATCAGAGTCAGTTTCGCAGAATCTTAACGGAGATAATGATAAACCAGAAGTACAACATCCCAATCCCAGAATGCTTGCCAGCGGAACTTATCACAGCAACAAAAGGGGGAATAACAATGAACCAGAACATAATGTTAAGGGGAGCGGAGATGAAGTAGACTGAAGTCAAGGAAGCATTGATCAGCAGACCCGTAGGCACCAAAAACTTTTTCGAACAGTCCATGCGTTGATAATAGTGGATCTAAAAGAAATAATATCTGGGAGACCCAAGACATGTACTAGTACTGCACAAATAAATGATTGAGCAACATACATGTGCCGGTCCATTAACTTGATGTCCATCTGGACATACATAAATGTCAGAACCAATGGTAAAGCCATCGAAGCACCAAAAAGATTGGCTACATATCCAATGAAGGACGGAGCACATGGTTCTTCCACAGATTAGCGCTTTGTGCTGCCTGGGCGAGGGGGGCCAAAATAGTTCGTCACCAGACCCATAACAGCAAACCTGGAAATGTAAAAAGCTTTGGTAAAACTTTTCTAGTTGTGGATGCAATTAAATAGAAACATTGAGATTCCACAGAAAGAACAAATTTATTATGAACATCTGAGGAAATTAAGTGCCAAATGTTGAAAAGAGATGCAACCTAACTTCATGGGAAACTTTATTCTTAGCTACTTTTATTTTTGCTAGCAAAACAAGATACTTGATACCCTTCCATGATATCTGTATTTTCCTTCACGATATCCATCCACCCCATTGTGCTTATATAAACAAGTCTAAAATTTAAATAATAGTTAATGATATTTTCAAAAACGAGCGAGATTATGGATCCTCTCCCCATTCTGGTCCCTGTCCCAGACATCCATCGCGGTTCCCATTCTGTTTCTGTTTTTTTCCCCAGAATCCAGAAATATGAAAACGGGCTGGTTAAATGTGAAAAAAAGGAAAGCATATATCCTGCCAGTTTTTTACCCATGGCATTATATATGCACATTGAACATTATGTTTGGCAATACATTAGGTCATGGAAATATGGATTATGGATTCCATTTTGTAGATGACCAGGCAGGACTCTCCATCTGAAAACAAGTTTCTGCTGACCTAGACTATACTGAAAGCGAACTGCAGAAACCGAGCAAAGTTATTTCTTGCATGTTATTTCTTTTAGTGAAGTGTGCTGCTATGTAGGTCCTTATCTAAATATTAGTTATATCTTGCATGTTATTTCTTTTAGTCTCTAGATACTGTCGATGTATACCAATCCTTATCTTTTATTTCCTCACTTATTAGTCAATTCCAATAGTTAGCAATCTAAGCCATATTATTTCAACATTTAACAAAAAGGAAATCCAGAAGTATAATGTTTAAGAGAATTCAGTACATACTTTACCACCCACCGATCCACCCCAAAAGATATCCATTTCATTCTGCTACTTAAATTTCTACTTAGAACTAAGCATCGGAGGAATGTCAAGTTTGATAAAGAATGGTACACATGACAATGCAGGTGTCCAACAGAGCAGAAGTGTTGCTAGCCACCGTATCTCCTTTAAGACATGAGTGACACCTTCTGGATGTCATGTATATGCCAAATAGATGGACTGACGGATCAACACTAAGCAGGAGATTTGGACTTTGAGTGCACTAATTAACAAGCTTAGAGACATGAAGTTGTAAATTAGTAGATAGCAGGTTAGACAGTTACAGGACATCCCAAACAAGTTTAGGAACCGATAGTGCAGTTTACAATAGTTTGGTGACCTATTTTTTTGATCGGGTACAACTTGGATGTACAAAACCCACACACTCCACACTCACACCACACGCGCGCAAACACACAGACGTGTGCATGTCTGTACAATTGCACAGAAGGTGCGCGGGAAACACGCACTACCACCGAACGCGTACACGTGTGTGTACCTTGCTTTTTCTCGAAAAATCCAGAAAAAAGGCGCGGCACCAGGGTTTGAACCCTTGCGGGTAGCGTCCCACTAAACTGCCCTACCACTGGACTACAACCCCTTTGACACCTCTGAACATGTTTGAGCATTACACTTTACTCTTTGTAAAATCATGATGGAAGCTCATAGTAAATGTGACTTGGGAGCTCCATGCCTCCATGTCAAGAAACATAGTTCTAACATCAGTAACAACGAAAGGTTATATTTTGCAACAATAAGCCTATAATGAAATTCTAACCAATTACTAAGGTTGCAGCATTACATAGGTAAAATTGAGCATTACTTAACCATGGCACAAATCAATTCAGCATTAACAAACAACCCATAAATTGAGGAGCTCATATGGCAATAACTAAGGGGCAATGAATGCAATAGACAAATAATAGTTTCGCTGCACAATTTGGGCAAGAGCCGATGCTACAAATGAAAATAGGGAGCAAATTTGAGTATACACAAGTAAAATATCAGTTTCCAAATCAGTTTGTATTTTGGTAGGTTTACAGTATGAAAAGATAGTCAGAGTCTATTGGTAAACCGAGAAAGCATAGGCTCTAGATTTTCTGTACTGTTTTTAGAAGCCGAGTTCATAGTTCAATTCATATGTTAAAAAAAAACTCACATGAAGGCCATGGATAGCTGCTTCAGATCATTCTCGAAGTTCTTCATGTTTGCCAACGACTGTGCGCAGAAGATGATCGCGATCCACGAACACACCTTGTACGGCAAAACGAAATCGATTAGAAACCGAAACCATATCGACGCATGCAGCCCAGTTAGGCAACCACAAGTTCACCATCTCACTATCCCATAAGGTAACACAAAACATCACTCACACGGGACTGCTTGAGCATGCAGATCTACCACTAACTTGTCGAGATCTAAAAGTTACTCGGAAATCAAATTCAGATCAGAGAGGGGACATGGTTACGTACGCGGAGCATGGCTCCGACGACGCCAAAGACGACGGCGAGGAAGCCCGCGTAGTCGATGGGCAGATCCTGGGCTGACAGCTTCGGCGGCGCGTACGGCTTCGCCGTCGACGGCTGCCTCGGATCGCTGCCCCCAGCCAACGCCCCTCCCCCCGACGACGATCCCTCCTTCATCTTTGACTCTCTCTCTCTCTCTCTGTCTCGCCTCTCTGGACTATGGACTCTGGTGGAGGGATGAAAAAGAGAGAGATTAAAAAGGTGGATTTATACTTGGGCCGGGCCGGGCCAGGCCCAGTTGCGGCCCCCGCTGCCCGGTCGCCGACCGCTGAACGGAAAAGTCAAAGCGCACGAGTCGGCAGCTTCCGCGTTCCCACTGCGCAGTCTGAGCTGAGCTCCCTTTGTGCTCCCTCACTGGTGCTCGCCTCGCCCCGCTCCCAGCTCCAAAACCCTAACCCCGCGAGACAGGCCAGCTGCCCAATCAGCTAGGAGCGGGTCCAGGAGCTCACCGCCGAGCCGCCGCTACACTCGACGTCACCGGTCGCTAGTAAGGCCTCGCCTCATCTCGCCGCGCGCTCTTATTACTTCTGTCGGTGGCTTGTTTAGCTGTTCTCGTAGTTGATTGGTTGCTTAGCTAGCCGTTCTAGTTGTTAATTAGCATGAGCTTTGAGGTGGCTCGTTGTTGATTCTTCAGTGTGAATGTCGACGCCCTTGGGCGTTTTGGAACCCAAGGGTTTTGTTCGGTGAGTTTTAAGCTTGGGTTTCTTTTTTTTTTTTTGGGGGGGGGGGCGGGATGGCGCATGCCTTTCTTTAATCTCTAGCTCGCGGCTTGCCTTTCTAGTTTTATATTGTGCAGTATTCTTTTATTTACAGTAGTTTTCTTAGCACAGGGACATGAGGTAATTTTCGTAGGTCATCAAATTGGTAATTAGGGTCTTACAGTTTTTTTTTACCCAATTTTTTTAGAAATGGAAATATATTAATGTTCCATCTTCTGTATCGACCAATGCATGTGGATGTCCATTATTACAGTTTTTTTTTTTTACCCAAATTAGGGTCTTATAGTTGTTGCAGGTTTTATTGAGCTGATTAATTCTAACCGTTATGTGTAAATCTTTGGCAATCACCTGCAGATGCTGATCAAAGCATGAGCACCACTCCTGTTTCAAGGCTCAGGGGCCCAGCCTATTTGCAGTTGGGTCCCCAGTCTAGCAATTGTGCTGAACTTTTGGTAAATGTGGATGGGCTGACTGCAAAAGATTTAGTTGACCCTAGCACATTTTGTCTTCCACAAGGTGCCAATCAGGAATTTTATACCCGAGCTTTGCAGTACAGTTGTTCTGTTTCAAAGCAGGGATTAGAAGCCCAAAGTCTTCTCGTGAATGCTGCAGAGTTTGATCTGAATAATGATTCTTCTGTGGTGGGAGGATATCAACAATTTGATTACCTTCTGGGGCCTCCTCAGCCTGAAGTGTATGAAGGAATGCTGATGCAAGATATCAACACAAACATCATCCACCCGCGTAGACCTTCTCATGCATCCTGTCTTGATCATTCAGAAGAACTAACTTCTTATGACAATGATGACAGAGCTATCTCATTTGGAAGTAGTTGTAGCACAGGAGTTGCGAGTTATCCATATAGTACTCCTTTGCAAAGCAATAACTACATTTCGGGCACACGAGATGGAACTTGGGATGCCCTTATGCAAATGCAAGAGGCTTTGGAAGCATCAAACAGTGACAATGGACTCAATGAAGACTGCAGTGACTTGACTTTCAATCATGCAGAACTTTCAGCTGGGAATACCATAAAGCATCAAGTTGTTTGGGACAATGGCTCTTTAAAAAGCCCATCTTTCACCTCAGGTTTGCAATTCCCTGGTGATACTGAGACCACCCTTACAAGTGCCTCCACTGTCTATAGCTTTCAGAATTTTTCTGATCTCCAACATATCATGAATAACGATGAGCAAAACAGATTGTCTTTTGAGATCGAACCCCCTCATCAGAAAGGACCCACAACAACCCATGCTTATGAAAGCCGAGGTGAAATACATTCTGCTGAATGGGGAACAAATCCTGGTAACATAGAATCTTCTGGCTTTATTCCAAGCACTGAGGACAGACAGAACGTTATATCACATCAACTGTCAGGTTCGTTTGAATACACTGCAGATGGAACCATGGATAATGGCTCAAAAGATTCACCCCTCTTGTATGAATGTGAAGAGCAAATGGAAATTGATTCGCTTCTAAATTCATTTGGTGTATCAACTGATTCCTTTTCACAAACATATGGAATGTTTGAGCAAAGGTAAATTGAGGTGTTGCACTTTCATTGTATCATTTGATGATTAAAGCACTGATTTCATTTTCTTGTTGAAATTGGGAAACTACAGTTTCTTGCTACTGTAGTTGTAGATATGATTATTTGTTGGTAATGCTCTATACCTGGTTCTGCATGTTGATGTCTGCAACACTTATAACTGTGAGCTTAATTATTTCTGTTAATAGATTTTATGGTTTATAACCAAATTCTGACTGCAAAACACTTCTTTGGTACTGACATTCGCTATTCCAGTCAGATGGGTCATATTAGCTTATTCTGCTTGGAACACTAAAAGTAGCAAATCGTACATATTTTCTGTGTTGAATCAAATATTTATTTCTTCTTAAGCATCATTGCCAGTTTGGTACTTGTGTGTTGCAATTGCAATCTAATCAAATGTGTTTAAATGCAGCGACAATCTGGTTGAGTTTGCTGCGAAGATCGAATTAGATGAAAGTGGTTCTGCTGCATGCTTTAGCAGTAGTGCCCCATATATGCAAACGGGACCACTAGACTCAGCTATATCTGATGGATCTTCTTATCCTCCTGAAGAGAATCAGTCTGCTTCTAAAACATGTGGCTTATTTTATGCTTCAGCATCTCAGTGGCAGAATATGTCAAGTTCTGGATTGCCTTTACTCGATTGTCGCGAAAGTATTGGTCAACCCAGTTCAATAATTAGCCCAGGGAAAAATGGTAAAGGACACCTGCTGCCCACCAGTGAAGATACTTTAAACTGGCAACCACAGAGTGTTGCTAGTGATACTAGATTGGAAATGACTGACAATCTTGCTAATTGCTATATAGAGCTCCCAGTAGGGGCTTCTGTATGGCATGATGAAGCAATGGCAGCCAAAGTTCTACAGACAGTTCAACCTCACATAGTCACAGACTGCACCTTCGGAGTACATCCTTCAAACTATGCTGGACATTCAGACATGCAGCTACACATTACACAGACTACTTCTGTTCAAAAGCCTAGCTTGAGTTTGTCGAAGGACCCCAACTCATCATGTATTCAAGGAACAGAGATTAAGGAAATGGATTTAACAGCAACATACAATTCTGAATGCTATGGCATCCTCGGCCCTAAGTCTTTTGAACAGAACACTCCTGAGAGTATGGATATTAAAACAGATGTATGTTGTCGTGATGATTATAGCCAGATTGTTGATCCTCAGCAGAGTACCATACTCTCAGCAAGCAAACCTTCACACTCAAGTGTTTTGCCGGTTGACAAGCTTGATGACAAGGTCGTTTCACAGCAAAAAAAACGGAAAAGGGCAACAGATAAGCTTTTAGCATGGCATTTGCAAGTCATGACCGTGCATGGGAGCAGGCATCATAGAAGGTGTTGAATTTTAATTGAACTCGCCATCTTTTGAACAAAGCATTTGAGCTTTAGTTCGACTTGCTTCTTTTGTTAAATAATTTTTATGCAACTCCTTTTGGCTTGACATACATGTTCAAAGGGGGCTGATCCGCTGATGTTTGTTTGTTTGTTTTGATCTCTAGAGTTCCCGAGTTGGATTGGGCTCGTGCTACCAAAAGATTGGTTGAGAAGGTTATATGATTTTCGCTATGTCGTGTAAAACCCTTTCTGTTGTGCAATTTTCCCCCCCTGGCCTGACATCCTTATTGTGCATAGCAGGTAGATGATGAGAATGCAACAATGGGAAGTAGCAGCTTTAGTACTCGAGCTCGGAAAAGACTTGCTTTGACAACTAGCCTGATTGAATATATTCTTCCTGTTGTACCAGCTAGACTTCTTGCCACAAATTTTACTAATTCCGCTGAAACCATCGTATACCACCTTTCTAAATTCGCACTCAGTGATGCATGTGACACAGTTCTGTCTGTTGGGAATGACAACATGTAAGCATCGTTTTCTTTCTTTTGAATATGTTTCCTTTTGTATCATTCTCCAAGGTTTTAACATCTTCAGAGTTAGTATAGTTACATAAAAAAAAAATTTAAAAGGTAATTACTTGATGTAGTATAGGGGACTGCAGCCATGTCACAATCAGCAGGCTGATTTATTCATAATATCTATGTAGTTTTAGGATTACTTAGATCTCACATTGATCTTGAGAATCTTCGTGTTTGTATTTGGCCAGGCTACAAAATCAGAGCAGCACTTCTGCTAAGGAAGACTCAGAAATCGTATCTGAAGTTCTGGGAACCTATGGGCCGAGGTTTGGCAATCTGGAAATTTCCTTGTTAAGGTATGGTGGTGTAGCAATAGTTGAACTACAACTCACAGGCTCTAGTATTTGAATTCTGCAATTAATCATAAACATCAGCAAACACACCTCTGTACTGGTCCATGATTTCATACTTTTATTCTTTCTACTAGTGACTGCGATAATAATGACGCTCCTATACACTCGTAATTTGATATTCTTGTGTGTTTTCCTATTTATCTCAGGGCTGAGAAGATGATGACATTACATGATATGGCATCAGAGCTACAGGACTTGGAACGGTGGTATTTTCTCTGTCGTCTTGCAAGGTGTCATGGATACGCTAAAAATTTTGGACTCAACCCCTGCACAGCGACTGTCAAGAAACATGATGGAGCTGCAGCAGCATCAGTAAACTCACTGAGTAGTTTCAATTGTCGCTTACTGAATTAGGGCAGTTCAGGAACTACTAACAAGTCTACCCATGTTTGTCCCAATTTCCAGCAGTTGTGCATCACCGCGATGCTGGTTTTGCGTAGGAATATAGAGCCATAGAATATACTAGTGCTTTGCCGTTGCCTTATTGGATTCTTTTGTTAGTAAATTAGAAGCAACTTCTCAGTTTAGGCGTAGGAATATGGTGATGTTACTTATCCTGTGTTATGTGATCACTAATCAGATGTAGGAGCACGGTGATATCATTTTGCAAGTATACCTAATGCTAGTTGTCTGTAACTTTCAGATGATACTGTTCTTTCGGCCTGTTTGCTAGATTGGTTATGATAATATGACAAAAAAAAAATGACCGCTGTTTCAGTCTCTTTTTAAGGCCTGTCTCAGGTTGAGAGAAAAAAAGAAGAAGAAATTGAACTCACTTTTCGCTATCATGTTTCCTGTAAAGCGTGCGCGCTTGGGTAGTAGTAGACCAAAAATTGTGCAGATCTAATACATATTTTTCATTCTGTTAGTTAAAATCCTTTCTATAGTTTTAATTCCATGATCCATACAGAGATGAAAACCAAATCAAATAAGTTTTATCTTTTTGACTGAAGTCAGGAAGGGAAATCTAGTCTATTTTAATTTTAATAATATAAACCTGTTTAAATAAGTTTTATCTTGATGTAATTTATATCTTCTCTATCTTCTTAAAATCATTGGCATGCCATTATAATTATAAATATCTTAAATGCGGACTAAACTAGCAGAGAATGAAATAGTAAAAGAAAAGCTTCTCATTATCGCCTTATCGGGCCGTCCAAAGACGTCATGTGTGGGCCCTATGGCCCACAACACGAAGCCATAACGTTTTGCATCGTTCCGTTCCGTCCTCTTCTTCCTCGTGTGCCTTCTGAGTTCTGACCCACCCTACCACGCACCCACGTCTCTTCCCCTTTCCCCGGCGTCGGTGATGCGGGCGCTGCTCGCGGACGGCGGGATGGTGCTAGCGGTGGCGCTGGAGGCCAACGAGTCGTCGGTCGGCGCTGCGGTGTCGCTGGGACCGTTATGGTGGGCGTCGGAGTGCCACGGGTTGCTGTACACCCTGGCGGTGACGCTGCCGTCGCTGGCCTTCTTGGGGTTCCTGGCGTGGCAGGCGCGGCGGAGCTTCCGTAAGCTCAGCTACGGCCGCTCTCACGTCGTCGTAGTCGCTTACTACGCGCTCCTCTGGGCCGTCGCCGTACTCAACCTCCTCTGGTGCTTCCTGCAGGTTCGGATTGGTTCCCTCTATTGCTTATCTCTAAATCCCGTATTGCCTGCCTGGTTATGAATCTCTCCGTGCTTTGATCGGGTTGTTGATTTGGTCATTTGATGTTTATTGGGGGAATACTTTCCATGAAAAAAAAGTACTATGTTCTGCGTGTAGTTGAAGTTATGATTTGGGAAAGGCAGAGGGAATTCCTTCTCGAAAAGTAGGGGCAAGTGGAGCTAACGGGAGATGAACTTGTTGGTAAAAATGAGCTGTGAAAAATTTATACCAGATCATGAAACTTTGAATTGTGTTTTCAGGTTTGAATGATAATCAGTAATGTTTATATGCTTCGCTAGTGTTCAGTTGCTGAACTTTTGGTCAAGATTAGCTGTACCCAAGTAGTCTTGTGATGTTTCAACTCGATAATGGAATAACTGAAGACCACATGGTGATTGAATCCTATGGGTGGGCTAGGAGCTGGTCACTCGTCAGGGAGTCTCAATGTTGATTGTTGAGCCAGTAGCAGGCTTTGGTGGGTTTTCAAAAAGGAAATAGCAAGCTCCAAGGATCATGTTATAGCTAGTAATGATGAACAGGTGTGAACCTCAGCTGGGTTAAGGAAAAATAAAAACCCCTGATGGCTGCCTGTTGATGTCAAATAATACTTCACATTGGTCTGGTTATTAGGCTTAGATTTGTGGCGCACATCTTGGTATTGCTACTAATATAAATGGATTAATTCATTTTTAGATTTGATATGGTCCTGTTGTACAGAACTACAGAAGGAAAATCAGATGAACATTCCTGCCTTATGAATTCAAAAATTCCATTCTTATTGTTTTTTTTAGTTTTACATTGTGTATTACCTGTATCTCTCATGTAACTATGTAATTATGGAACATAATTTTTTTTTTCCCTCAAATGGCAGGCATGGCAATGTATGCCTGATAGGGCATTCTCTTGGAATGTACTTTCACTGTTTACAAAATCGGGAATGTTATTCTTGGAAGTCAGTCTAATAGCCTTTCTACTTCAAGGAAATGATGCCAGTGGTTTTGAATCTTTGGCACGGACCTTTGTTATCTCTGGAGCTGTAGTTGCTGCTGATGTATTGCTCAAGGTATGATCTACTCCAAAATTCAGGCATAGTGAACAGTAACTAGCTTTTCTTAGAAGTGATGGCTGTTAAATTTCTTTACTTAGTTCTTGCAGCTTTTGAGATTCAACTAGAAATTTTTGTGATGCTGTGCCATATTTGCTTTCTTAGCAACAATCTAAGTTAATTGATCGTCCATAATGTTAATTTATTAGAGAACATAATATGTTTCGTTTACACTCTTCCATAATAGTGGATTGGCTATAGCAAGTTGGTACTGAATTTCTATTGGTAGTAGATCTTGCCCGCTCATCTCATGTCACTGCAAAAAATTTTTTGACTTAACCTAACCTGACATGTCTTTCCTCGTTTCAATGTGTTAAATCATGTTGCAAGTGGAAATCGGATTAATACTCTAGTTCACTTGTAGCCTTTTACGCCATCTTACCTATGAAACTGACTTTGTCCTTATTCAGACTATATATGTTTTTGGCTTTGGTGTTCCTTTGTTCATTGATGCTGATCAAGGAACTGGTGGGAAATGGGGCCTATGGATTCTCCACAAACTTGTGCTTACTGGAGTCTATGGGTTGATTGTTTTCATGCATCATTCAAGATGGAGAGATAGGCTGCCCGGTAATCAGTTACTGTCTTTGTATGTTTCAAAATTCTTTTGTTTGGTGTTTCATTTAATTACCATAATATCGTGGTTGCTTTACTGCAGCAAAACCAGCATACTACAACTACGTATGTGTTATGTTGCTATTGAATGGCCTATCACTGTTTGGATGTTTCCTTGTTGCAAGTGGAGCTGGATTTGGTTTATGGTACATACAGAACACTATTTTCAAATTTTATGGTAACTTATTCACCTTCAAGAGCAATATTTGATGATGACCGCTTCTGCTGTAGGTTATATAATCTCACGATCGTATGCTACCATTCTCTTTACCTTCCCCTCCTATACATGACTTTCTTAGCAGACTTCTTCCAGGTACCTTCTTGCATATGATCTGTTACTTTGCTTCCTTGGTTCCTTTGGCTTGTGTACTGGTATAATTCCTTTGGCTTGTGTACTGGTATAATTGTCTATGGTTGCTGATTTATTTTGTATGTGTAGGAGGAAGACATGCTCCTAGAGAACGTCTACTATTCTGAAATGAAGGATGCTGGATTCTTTGATGCTGACTGGGATTGATCTGTGGCTGCTAGCTGCGCTGTATGACCACCCCCATGTGAACTACACTGTATTTTTGTCATCTGTGTGCTGAACGTAGAACAGAAAATGTATGTAGCTAACCATGGTAATGAATGGAAATATGTAGTAAATCTTACTGCTGCATACTTCAGATTTCAAGTTATTTCACCGCTGAGGTTGCCACCCCAACGATGGGTGACAAATTCACGTCTATTGTGCGGTAGTAGTTGTTTCGGTCTAATGAACTTCGTCGCTGCATCAAGAATTTTTCTTTTTCTCGAGTGGCGCTGCATCAAGAATTGATTATCAAGAATTTGTAAGAGCACCTCCAAGAAGTGTATCCAACATTCCTGGGGTCCATGGACCATTGGGCCCGAAGCCCCACGAATCCATGCGGGCCTGGGGCTGGGGGTTTGGGTTTCCCCCCGCAGGCCAACACAAAACAGTGTGCCCTGTAGGCCTGTAGTCTGGTATCCCTCACATCTACAGTACTGGTTCCCTAAAAAAAATATATACAGTACTGGCCGCAATTACTACGGCCCTTGTGGGTCCCGTCTCGCAGGGGCACAGCCGCACAGCCCTGCCCCCAGCGTCCAGCGAGCACTGGCCATGCGTTTTTTTGACCGTTCATGAAAAGCCCACACTTGCCTTCTGGCGCTGGCCCGGCGCGGCAGCGTTGGAGCGGAGTGGACTGCGCCTGCGCGGCTGCGCCCCCCGTCCCGATGCTACGGTACACGCCACTTCACAAAACTGGGCGCCTGCTGCGCTGCGCTGCGCCCCTCCAAGCTGCTGCATTTAAACCAACCCACCACGTCGTCGCTTCAGTTCAAGCGAGGAAGCGAGAGAGAGAGAGAGAGAGTTGTACAAGAAGGGGCGCCGCCCCGGCCGCACTGTAGAGGACCTTGTCCACCGCCGTCGCCCGCCGCCTCACAGCCACAGCATCCATGGCGGACGCAGCTCGCCTCTTCCTGCTGGTGGCGGTGGCCGCCGCGCTCGCCGGCCGCTCAGGTGTGTTGTGTGCGTGTGTCCTCTGCAATCTTTCTGATTTTCTTGGCACATGCCGTGGGTTCGTTTCCCCCTTTGCAATTCTGTTTTCTGAAACTCGGCTCTCGCCGCCGCTGGATGCCTTTGTTCTTGTTCGTGTCCGGAACCGGAAGACGGCGCGTGGTGCGTGTGCCGCACGGACCTGCCGGACACCGCGCTGCAGAAGACGCTGGACTACGCGTGCGGCGGCGGCGCCGACTGCAGGCCCATCCTGCAGAACGGCGCCTGCTTCGCGCCGGACACCGTCAAGGCGCACTGCTCCTACGCCGTCAACAGCTTCTACCAGCGCAACAACCAGAACCCACAGGCCTGCGTCTTCTCCGGCACCGCCGCGCTCTCCAACAACGACCCCAGTGAGTCAACTGCATCCCCCAAGAAGTTCTTCGGATTCTCGGTTGAGATTACTGACGCTGCGTTTCACTTCCTGTTCCTTTCGTGTGGCTCTGCAGGCGGCAATGGCTGCACGTACCCTGCGACGCCAAGGTAATCCTTGCACGGCATTGCCACTTTTCGCCACTCCTTTCTACTAGCTTTTCTTGACAGATAGAGATAGAGGCGATATGCATGCCATGGTGTCGTGATTTCGTAGCATCAGCATGTCTTGGCACAAGCACAAGTTTACTGGCTTTACTAATCAGAGCAAAAGCCATCTAACATTTTCCAACCCATTTACTGAACCGATTGAAAGACGGTAGGATTGGTCAGGGAAAAGCCGCATCTTTGCAGTATAACAAGTAACAACTCTCTGAACAACATGAAGATATCAACAGTCCTGCGCGCCCCTCTTTAGAAAGGCTTAACCCCTAAGCCTGGTCCTAGTCAGTGCTATGCCATGCCAGATTTAGAGCCTTTACATCCTTTGGGCAGCCGTGCGTTGTTCTTGGGGTTGGAAATCCTGGAATAAAGGTGGTTTGCGCGTGATCCGTTTCTTTCTCTGTTTTCCCACATTTGGCTGCATCGATGAACAACTGTATGTATTCATGGAGTCTTTTTAGGGGAATCCTGTACCCTTCTGGTTCCGTCTCCCAGCTAGATGAACCGCCGAACCGGCCCCTTTCTGTCACTTTTTGCTTGTGTGTTTGTTTGTGACTTTTGCCTGTAGGTTCTCTCGTTATTCTAGACTCCTTTCAAACTTAGGGGAGTACGTAGTGGTATTCATAAGAAACCTGAATATTATCGGGTCATGACATGTGTGTGCACTCTCAATGTGGATTCCTACATTTCTCTGGTGATCTGGTCCCTTTCTTCGAACTGGAATATTATCCAGTTCATTAGATGGTCTGCAGCTGCAAGAATGCCTTCAGTACCTATCTGTAAAACTGCCTTCAATAAATTGCAAACCAGAGCATCCAATGAACAACCATCGCCACATGTGGAATATGCAGACACACCGCATCTGGAAGTATGATCAGTGAAAGTACAGTACAATAAAGGAACTAATGTGGCAAAGACAGCCGAGCAAGCATTAACGCGAGGTTCTGCCAGATTGAATCTTTACTAAGTACTACTATCTGTCCTTATCATCTGCATATGTGTCTGTCTTACTTAAAACTAGTTACAGTATGCCTTATTTTCCACGAGCGTATTAGGATAGGATTAAGTCAAAGCAATGTGACTTGTCACAGTAACTCTTAGCTTCGACTGTTCGTGTTCATCTGTGTCATGCAGCTGCTTGTCATCGTAACTCTGAGCTGACTGTTCATGTTCATCTGTGTTATGCAGCGCCGCTGCGACAACCAACAGCGGCGTGTACAGCCCTCCCACGATGGGTCCATCAGCCCTCAACGACAACAGTGCTGCTGTCATCATCATCCCGGTGGCTGGATTCACCATGCGGCTGCTGATCTCGGCCTGCTGCTTGCTCGTCGCTCTCTACATCGGCGCGTGATCATGGAGACGAGACGCCCCTCTTCCCCTGTTGTTGGGGGTGTCTTGTTCCTTTCCTTTCTACCTAGTGGCAGGCAGAGAGAACCTTTTGATGGCACTGGTGGAAAACCAGGGGAGTATAAGACTCCGAGGGTGGAAAACCAGGGGAGTATAAGACTCCGAGGGCCTCGTCGAATGCCATTGTCGTTGATGTGATTTCCATTCACTTTCTTCTGCTGATGTAAATGTTAGGCTGTAGCCTTGTAGGAGGGATGCCGTGTTGACTCTTGGTCTTGGACATGGGTGTTCATTGTTTAATCGGTTTGTTTAGGGTTGATGTTGATGTGCTGCTTGTTATTATTGCCTGATTCGTGGCTCATTGATGGTGCCCTTGTATAAGCGTGTTTGCCTTGCCCTGAAG